>JAWNPH010000009.1:7500-20000 GCA_035047645.1 Drosophila merina | reverse complement strand
CTGTCTGGTCTGTCTGTCTGGTCTGTCTGTCTGGTCTGTCTGGTCTGTCTGTCTGGTCTGTCTGTCTGGTCTGTCTGTCTGGTCTGTCTGTCTGGTCTGTCTGTCTGGTCTGTCTGTCTGGTCTGTCTGTCTGTCTGTCTGTCTGGTCTGTCTGTCTGGTCTGTCTGGTCTGTCTGTCTGGTCTGTCTGTCTGGTCTGTCTGTCTGGTCTGTCTGTCTGGTCTGTCTGTGTCTGTCTGTCTGTCTGTCTGTCTGTCTGTCTGGTCTGTCTGTCTGGTCTGTCTGTCTGGTCTGTCTGTCTGGTCTGTCTGTCTGGTCTGTCTGTCTGGTCTGTCTGTCTGGTCTGTCTGTCTGGTCTGTCTGTCTGGTCTGTCTGTCTGGTCTGTCTGTCTGGTCTGTCTGGTCTGTCTGTCTGGTCTGTCTGTCTGGTCTGTCTGTCTGGTCTGTCTGTCTGTCTGTCTGTCTGGTCTGTCTGTCTGGTCTGTCTGTCTGTTGTCTGGTCTGTCTGGTCTGTCTGTCTGGTCTGTCTGTCTGGTCTGTCTGTCTGGTCTGTCTGTCTGGTCTGTCTGTCTGGTCTGTCTGTCTGGTCTGTCTGTCTGGTCTGTCTGTCTGTCTGTCTGTCTGGTCTGTCTGTCTGGTCTGTCTGTCTGGTCTGTCTGTCTGGTCTGTCTGTCTGGTCTGTCTGTCTGGTCTGTCTGTCTGGTCTGTCTGTCTGGTCTGTCTGTCTGGTCTGTCTGTCTGGTCTGTCTGTCTGTCTGGTCTGTCTGTCTGGTCTGTCTGTCTGGTCTGTCTGTCTGGTCTGTCTGTCTGGTCTGTCTGTCTGGTCTGTCTGTCTGGTCTGTCTGTCTGGTCTGTCTGTCTGGTCTGTCTGTCTGGTCTGTCTGTCTGGTCTGTCTGTCTGGTCTGTCTGTCTGGTCTGTCTGTCTGGTCTGTCTGTCTGGTCTGTCTGTCTGGTCTGTCTGTCTGGTCTGTCTGTCTGTCTGTCTGTCTGGTCTGTCTGTCTGTCTGTCTGGTCTGTCTGGTCTGTCTGTCTGGCCTGTCTGTCTGTCTGTCTGTCTGGTCTGTCTGTCTGGTCTGTCTGTCTGGTCTGCCTGTCTGTCTGTCTGTCTGTCTGTCTGTCTGTCTGTCTGTCTGTCTGTCTGTCTGTCTGTCTGTCTGTCTGGTCTGTCTGTCTTTCTGTCTGTCTGGTCTGTCTGTCTGGTCTGTCTGTCTGGTCTGTCTGTCTGGTCTGTCTGTCTGGTCTGTCTGTCTGTCTTCTGTCTGTCTGTCTGTCTGGTCTGTCTGTCTGTCTGTTGTCTGTCTGTCTGGTCTGTCTGTCTGTCTGTCTGTCTGTCTGTCTGTCTGTCTGTCTGTCTGTCTGTCTGTCTGTCTGGTCTGTCTGTCTGGTCTGTCTGTCTGGTCTGTCTGTCTGGTCTGTCTGTCTGGTCTGTCTGTCTGGTCTGTCTGTCTGTTGTCTGTCTGTCTGTTGTCTGTCTGTTGTCTGTCTGTCTGGTCTGTCTGTCTGGTCTGTCTGTCTGGTCTGTCTGTCTGGTCTGTCTGTCTGGTCTGTCTGTCTGGTCTGTCTGTCTGGTCTGTCTGTCTGGTCTGTCTGTCTGGTCTGTCTGTCTGGTCTGTCTGTCTGGTCTGTCTGTCTGGTCTGTCTGTCTGGTCTGTCTGTCTGGTCTGTCTGTCTGGTCTGTCTGTCTGGTCTGTCTGTCTGGTCTGTCTGTCTGGTCTGTCTGTCTGGTCTGTCTGTCTGTCTGGTCTGTCTGTCTGGTCTGTCTGTCTGGTCTGTCTGTCTGGTCTGTCTGTCTGTCTGTCTGTCTGGTCTGTCTGTCTGGTCTGTCTGTCTGGTCTGTCTGTCTGGTCTGTCTGTCTGGTCTGTCTGTCTGGTCTGTCTGTCTGGTCTGTCTGTCTGGTCTGTCTGTCTGGTCTGTCTGTCTGGTCTGTCTGTCTGTCTGTCTGTCTGGTCTGTCTGTCTGTCTGGTCTGTCTGTCTGGTCTGTCTGTCTGGTCTGTCTGTCTGGTCTGTCTGTCTGGTCTGTCTGTCTGGTCTGTCTGTCTGTCTGTCTGTCTGGTCTGTCTGGTCTGTCTGTCTGTCTGTCTGTCTGGTCTGTCTGTCTGGTCTGTCAGTCTGGTCTGTCTGTCTGTCTGTCTGTCTGTCTGGTCTGTCTGTCTGGTCTGTCTGTCTGGTCTGTCTGTCTGGTCTGTCTGTCTGGTCTGTCTGTCTGGTCTGTCTGTCTGGTCTGTCTGTCTGGTCTGTCTGTCTGGTCTGTCTGTCTGGTCTGTCTGTCTGGTCTGTCTGGTCTGTCTGTCTGGTCTGTCTGTCTGGTCTGTCTGTCTGGTCTGTCTGTCTGGTCTGTCTGTCTGGTCTGTCTGTCTGGTCTGTCTGTCTGGTCTGTCTGTCTGGTCTGTCTGTCTGGTCTGTCTGTCTGGTCTGTCTGTCTGGTCTGTCTGTCTGGTCTGTCTGTCTGGTCTGTCTGTCTGGTCTGTCTGTCTGGTCTGTCTGTCTGGTCTGTCTGTCTGGTCTGTCTGTCTGGTCTGTCTGTCTGGTCTGTCTGTCTGGTCTGTCTGTCTGGTCTGTCTGTCTGGTCTGTCTGGTCTGTCTGTCTGGTCTGTCTGTCTGGTCTGTCTGGTCTGTCTGGTCTGTCTGGTCTGGTCTGTCTGTCTGGTCTGTCTGTCTGGTCTGTCTGTCTGGTCTGTCTGGTCTGTCTGTCTGGTCTGTCTGTCTGGTCTGTCTGTCTGGTCTGTCTGTCTGTCTGGTCTGTCTGTCTGGTCTGTCTGGTCTGGTCTGGTCTGTCTGGTCTGTCTGGTCTGTCTGGTCTGTCTGGTCTGTCTGGTCTGTCTGTCTGGTCTGTCTGTCTGGTCTGTCTGTCTGGTCTGTCTGGTCTGTCTGTCTGGTCTGTCTGTCTGGTCTGTCTGTCTGGTCTGTCTGTCTGGTCTGTCTGTCTGGTCTGTCTGTCTGGTCTGTCTGTCTGGTCTGTCTGTCTGGTCTGTCTGTCTGGTCTGTCTGTCTGTCTGTCTGTCTGGTCTGTCTGTCTGGTCTGGTCTGTCTGGTCTGTCTGTCTGTCTGGTCTGTCTGTCTGGTCTGTCTGTCTGGTCTGTCTGTCTGGTCTGTCTGTCTGGTCTGTCTGTCTGGTCTGTCTGTCTGGTCTGTCTGTCTGGTCTGTCTGTCTGGTCTGTCTGTCTGGTCTGTCTGTCTGGTCTGTCTGTCTGGTCTGTCTGTCTGGTCTGTCTGTCTGGTCTGTCTGTCTGGTCTGTCTGTCTGGTCTGTCTGTCTGGTCTGTCTGTCTGGTCTGTCTGGTCTGTCTGTCTGGTCTGTCTGTCTGGTCTGTCTGGTCTGTCTGGTCTGTCTGTCTGGTCTGTCTGTCTGGTCTGTCTGTCTGGTCTGTCTGTCTGGTCTGTCTGTCTGGTCTGTCTGTCTGGTCTGTCTGTCTGGTCTGTCTGTCTGGTCTGTCTGTCTGGTCTGTCTGTCTGGTCTGTCTGGTCTGTCTGTCTGGTCTGTCTGTCTGGTCTGTCTGTCTGGTCTGTCTGTCTGGTCTGTCTGGTCTGTCTGTCTGGTCTGTCTGTCTGGTCTGTCTGGTCTGTCTGTCTGGTCTGTCTGTCTGGTCTGTCTGTCTGGTCTGTCTGTCTGGTCTGTCTGTCTGGTCTGTCTGTCTGGTCTGTCTGTCTGGTCTGTCTGTCTGGTCTGTCTGTCTGTCTGTCTGTCTGGTCTGTCTGTCTGGTCTGTCTGTCTGGTCTGTCTGTCTGGTCTGTCTGTCTGTCTGTCTGTCTGGTCTATCTGTCTGGTCTGTCTGTCTGGTCTGTCTGTCTGGTCTGTCTGTCTGGTCTGTCTGTCTGGTCTGTCTGTCTGTCTGTCTGGTCTGTCTGTCTGGTCTGTCTGTCTGGTCTGTCTGTCTGGTCTGTCTGTCTGGTCTGTCTGTCTGGTCTGTCTGTCTGTCTGTCTGTCTGGTCTGTCTGTCTGGTCTGTCTGTCTGTCTGTCTGTCTGGTCTGTCTGTCTGGTCTGTCTGTCTGGTCTGTCTGTCTGGTCTGTCTGTCTGGTCTGTCTGTCTGGTCTGTCTGTCTGGTCTGTCTGTCTGGTCTGTCTGTCTGGTCTGTCTGTCTGGTCTGTCTGTCTGGTCTGTCTGTCTGGTCTGTCTGTCTGGTCTGTCTGGTCTGTCTGGTCTGTCTGTCTGGTCTGTCTGTCTGGTCTGTCTGTCTGGTCTGTCTGTCTGGTCTGTCTGTCTGGTCTGTTCTGTCTGGTCTGTCTGTCTGGTCTGTCTGTCTGGTCTGTCTGTCTGGTCTGTCTGTCTGGTCTGTCTGTCTGGTCTGTCTGTCTGGTCTGTCTGTCTGTCTGTCTGGTCTGTCTGTCTGGTCTGTCTGTCTGGTCTGTCTGTCTGGTCTGTCTGTCTGGTCTGTCTGTCTGGTCTGTCTGTCTGGTCTGTCTGGTCTGTCTGTCTGTCTGTCTGTCTGGTCTGTCTGTCTGGTCTGTCTGTCTGGTCTGTCTGGTCTGTCTGGTCTGTCTGGTCTGTCTGTCTGGTCTGTCTGTCTGGTCTGTCTGTCTGGTCTGTCTGTCTGGTCTGTCTGTCTGGTCTGTCTGGTCTGTCTGTCTGTCTGGTCTGTCTGTCTGGTCTGTCTGTCTGGTCTGTCTGTCTGGTCTGTCTGTCTGGTCTGTCTGGTCTGTCTGTCTGTCTGGTCTGTCTGTCTGGTCTGTCTGTCTGGTCTGTCTGTCTGGTCTGTCTGTCTGGTCTGTCTGTCTGGTCTGTCTGTCTGGTCTGTCTGTCTGGTCTGTCTGTCTGGTCTGTCTGTCTGGTCTGTCTGTCTGGTCTGTCTGTCTGGTCTGTCTGTCTGGTCTGTCTGTCTGGTCTGTCTGTCTGGTCTGTCTGTCTGGTCTGTCTGTCTGGTCTGTCTGTCTGGTCTGTCTGTCTGGTCTGTCTGTCTGGTCTGTCTGTCTGGTCTGTCTGTCTGGTCTGTCTGTCTGGTCTGTCTGTCTGGTCTGTCTGTCTGGTCTGTCTGTCTGGTCTGTCTGTCTGGTCTGTCTGTCTGGTCTGTCTGTCTGTCTGTCTGTCTGGTCTGTCTGTCTGGTCTGTCTGTCTGGTCTGTCTGTCTGGTCTGTCTGTCTGGTCTGTCTGTCTGGTCTGTCTGTCTGGTCTGTCTGTCTGGTCTGTCTGTCTGGTCTGTCTGTCTGGTCTGTCTGTCTGGTCTGTCTGTCTGGTCTGTCTGTCTGGTCTGTCTGTCTGGTCTGTCTGTCTGGTCTGTCTGTCTGGTCTGTCTGTCTGGTCTGTCTGTCTGGTCTGTCTGTCTGGTCTGTCTGTCTGGTCTGTCTGTCTGTCTGTCTGTCTGGTCTGTCTGTCTGGTCTGTCTGTCTGGTCTGTCTGTCTGGTCTGTCTGTCTGTCTGGTCTGTCTGTCTGGTCTGTCTGTCTGGTCTGTCTGTCTGTCTGGTCTGTCTGTCTGGTCTGTCTGTCTGTCTGGTCTGTCTGGTCTGTCTGTCTGTCTGTCTGTCTGGTCTGTCTGTCTGGTCTGTCTGTCTGGTCTGTCTGTCTGGTCTGTCTGTCTGGTCTGTCTGTCTGGTCTGTCTGTCTGGTCTGTCTGTCTGTCTGGTCTGTCTGTCTGTCTGGTCTGTCTGTCTGGTCTGTCTGTCTGGTCTGTCTGTCTGGTCTGTCTGTCTGGTCTGTCTGTCTGGTCTGTCTGTCTGGTCTGTCTGTCTGGTCTGTCTGTCTGGTCTGTCTGTCTGGTCTGTCTGTCTGGTCTGTCTGTCTGGTCTGTCTGTCTGGTCTGTCTGTCTGGTCTGTCTGGTCTGTCTGTCTGGTCTGTCTGTCTGGTCTGTCTGTCTGTCTGTCTGTCTGTCTGTCTGTCTGGTCTGTCTGTCTGGTCTGTCTGTCTGGTCTGTCTGTCTGGTCTGTCTGTCTGGTCTGTCTGTCTGGTCTGTCTGGTCTGTGTGTCTGGTCTGTCTGTCTGTCTGTCTGTCTGGTCTGTCTGTCTGCTGTCTGTCTGGTCTGTCTGTCTGTCTGTCTGTCTGGTCTATCTGGTCTGTCTGTCTGTCTGGTCTGTCTGTCTGGTCTGTCTGTCTGGTCTGTCTGTCTGGTCTGTCTGTCTGGTCTGTCTGGTCTGTCTGTCTGGTCTGTCTGTCTGGTCTGTCTGTCTGGTCTGTCTGTCTGGTCTGTCTGTCTGGTCTGTCTGTCTGGTCTGTCTGGTCTGTCTGTCTGTCTGTCTGTCTGTCTGTCTGTCTGTCTGTCTGTCTGGTCTGTCTGTCTGTCTGTCTGTCTGGTCTGTCTGTCTGGTCTGTCTGTCTGGTCTGTCTGTCTGGTCTGTCTGTCTGTTGGTCTGTCTGTCTGGTCTGTCTGTCTGGTCTGTCTGGTCTGTCTGTCTGGTCTGTCTGTCTGGTCTGTCTGTCTGGTCTGTCTGTCTGGTCTGTCTGTCTGGTCTGTCTGTCTGTCTGTCTGTCTGTCTGGTCTGTCTGTCTGGTCTGTCTGTCTGGTCTGTCTGTCTGGTCTGTCTGTCTGGTCTGTCTGTCTGGTCTGTCTGTCTGGTCTGTCTGTCTGGTCTGTCTGTCTGGTCTGTCTGTCTGTCTGTCTGTCTGGTCTGTCTGTCTGGTCTGTCTGTCTGGTCTGTCTGTCTGGTCTGTCTGTCTGGTCTGTCTGTCTGGTCTGTCTGTCTGGTCTGTCTGTCTGGTCTGTCTGTCTGGTCTGTCTGTCTGGTCTGTCTGTCTGGTCTGTCTGTCTGGTCTGTCTGTCTGGTCTGTCTGTCTGGTCTGTCTGTCTGGTCTGTCTGTCTGGTCTGTCTGTCTGGTCTGTCTGGTCTGTCTGGTCTGTCTGTCTGGTCTGTCTGTCTGGTCTGTCTGTCTGGTCTGTCTGGTCTGTCTGTCTGGTCTGTCTGTCTGGTCTGTCTGTCTGGTCTGTCTGTCTGGTCTGTCTGTCTGGTCTGTCTGTCTGTTGGTCTGTCTGTCTGGTCTGTCTGTCTGGTCTGTCTGTCTGGTCTGTCTGTCTGGTCTGTCTGTCTGGTCTGTCTGTCTGTCTGTCTGTCTGGTCTGTCTGTCTGGTCTGTCTGTCTGGTCTGTCTGTCTGTCTGTCTGTCTGGTCTGTCTGTCTGGTCTGTCTGTCTGGTCTGTCTGTCTGGTCTGTCTGTCTGGTCTGTCTGTCTGGTCTGTCTGTCTGGTCTGTCTGTCTGGTCTGTCTGTCTGGTCTGTCTGTCTGGTCTGTCTGTCTGGTCTGTCTGTCTGGTCTGTCTGTCTGGTCTGTCTGTCTGGTCTGTCTGTCTGTCTGGTCTGTCTGGTCTGTCTGGTCTGTCTGTCTGTCTGTCTGTCTGTCTGTCTGTCTGGTCTGTCTGTCTGTCTGTCTGTCTGTCTTTGTCTGTCTGTCTGGTCTGTCTGTCTGGTCTGTCTGTCTGGTCTGTCTGTCTGGTCTGTCTGTCTGTCTGTCTGTCTGGTCTGTCTGTCTGGTCTGTCTGTCTGGTCTGTCTGTCTGGTCTGTCTGTCTGGTCTGTCTGTCTGGTCTGTCTGTCTGGTCTGTCTGTCTGGTCTGTCTGGTCTGTCTGTCTGTCTGGTCTGTCTGTCTGTCTGTCTGTCTGTCTGGTCTGTCTGTCTGGTCTGTCTGTCTGTCTGTCTGTCTGGTCTGTGTGTCTGTCTGTCTGTCTGGTCTGTCTGTCTGTCTGGTCTGTCTGGTCTGTCTGTCTGTCTGTCTGTCTGTCTGTCTGGTCTGTCTGTCTGGTCTGTCTGTCTGGTCTGTCTGTCTGGTCTGTCTGTCTGTCTGTCTGTCTGTCTGTCTGGTCTGTCTGTCTGGTCTGTCTGTCTGGTCTGTCTGTCTGGTCTGTCTGTCTGTTGTCTGTCTGTCTGGTCTGTCTGTCTGGTCTGTCTGGTCTGTCTGTCTGGTCTGTCTGTCTGGTCTGTCTGTCTGGTCTGTCTGTCTGGTCTGTCTGTCTGGTCTGTCTGTCTGGTCTGTCTGTCTGGTCTGTCTGTCTGGTCTGTCTGTCTGGTCTGTCTGTCTGGTCTGTCTGTCTGGTCTGTCTGTCTGGTCTGTCTGTCTGGTCTGTCTGTCTGGTCTGTCTGTCTGGTCTGTCTGTCTGGTCTGTCTGTCTGGTCTGTCTGTCTGGTCTGTCTGTCTGTCTTCTGTCTGTCTGTTGTCTGTCTGTCTGTCTCTGTCTGCTGTCTGTCTGGTCTGTCTGTCTGTCTGTCTTCTGTTTGTCTGTTGTTTCTGTCTGTCTGGTCTGTCTGTCTGTGTCTGTCTGTCTGTCTGTCTGTCTGTCTGTTGTCTGTCTGTTGTCTGTCTGTTGGTCTGTCTTTGGTCTGTCTGTCTGGTCTGTCTGTCTGGTCTGTCTGTCTGGTCTGTCTGTCTGTTGTCTGTCTGTCTGGTCTGTCTGTCTGGTCTGTCTGTCTGGTCTGTCTGTCTGGTCTGTCTGTCTGGTCTGTCTGTCTGGTCTGTCTGTCTGGTCTGTCTGTCTGGTCTGTCTGTCTGGTCTGTCTGTCTGGTCTGTCTGTCTGTCTGTCTGTCTGTCTGTCTGGTCTGTCTGTCTGGTCTGTCTGTCTGGTCTGTCTGTCTGGTCTGTCTGTCTGGTCTGTCTGTCTGGTCTGTCTGTCTGGTCTGTCTGTCTGGTCTGTCTGTCTGGTCTGTCTGTCTGGTCTGTCTGTCTGGTCTGTCTGTCTGGTCTGTCTGTCTGGTCTGTCTGTCTGGTCTGTCTGTCTGGTCTGTCTGTCTGGTCTGTCTGTCTGGTCTGTCTGTCTGTCTGTCTGTCTGGTCTGTCTGTTGTCTGTCTGTCTGTCTGTCTGTCTGTCTGTCTGTCTGTCTGTCTGTCTTCTGGTCTGTCTGTCTGGTCTGTCTGTCTGGTCTGTCTGTCTGGTCTGTCTGTCTGTCTGTTGTCTGTCTGTCTGGTCTGTCTGTCTGGTCTGTCTGTCTGGTCTGTCTGTCTGGTCTGTCTGTCTGTCTGTCTGTCTGGTCTGTCTGTCTGTCTGTCTGTCTGGTCTGTCTGGTCTGTCTGTCTGTCTGTCTGTCTGGTCTGTCTGTCTGTCTGTCTGTCTGGTCTGTCTGTCTGGTCTGTCTGTCTGTCTGTCTGTCTGGTCTGTCTGTCTGGTCTGTCTGTCTGTCTGTCTGTCTGGTCTGTCTGTCTGTCTGGTCTGTCTGTCTGTCTGTCTGTCTGGTCTGTCTGGTCTGTCTGTCTGTCTGGTCTGTCTGGTCTGTCTGTCTGTCTGGTCTGTCTGTCTGGTCTGTCTGTCTGGTCTGTCTGTCTGGTCTGTCTGTCTGTCTGGTCTGTCTGGTCTGTCTGGTCTGTCTGTCTGGTCTGTCTGTCTGGTCTGTCTGTCTGGTCTGTCTGTCTGGTCTGTCTGTCTGGTCTGTCTGTCTGGTCTGTCTGTCTGTCTGGTCTGTCTGTCTGGTCTGTCTGTCTGGTCTGTCTGTCTGGTCTGTCTGTCTGGTCTGTCTGTCTGGTCTGTCTGTCTGGTCTGTCTGTCTGGTCTGTCTGTCTGGTCTGTCTGTCTGGTCTGTCTGTCTGGTCTGTCTGTCTGTCTGTCTGTCTGGTCTGTCTGTCTGGTCTGTCTGTCTGGTCTGTCTGTCTGGTCTGTCTGTCTGGTCTGTCTGTCTGGTCTGTCTGTCTGGTCTGTCTGTCTGGTCTGTCTGTCTGTCTGTCTGTCTGGTCTGTCTGTCTGGTCTGTCTGTCTGGTCTGTCTGTCTGGTCTGTCTGTCTGGTCTGTCTGTCTGGTCTGTCTGTCTGGTCTGTCTGTCTGGTCTGTCTGTCTGGTCTGTCTGTCTGGTCTGTCTGTCTGGTCTGTCTGTCTGGTCTGTCTGTCTGGTCTGTCTGTCTGGTCTGTCTGTCTGGTCTGTCTGGTCTGTCTGGTCTGTCTGTCTGGTCTGTCTGTCTGGTCTGTCTGTCTGGTCTGTCTGTCTGGTCTGTCTGTCTGGTCTGTCTGTCTGGTCTGTCTGGTCTGGTCTGGTCTGGTCTGTCTGTCTGGTCTGTCTGTCTGGTCTGTCTGTCTGGTCTGTCTGTCTGGTCTGTCTGTCTGGTCTGTCTGTCTGGTCTGTCTGTCTGGTCTGTCTGGTCTGGTCTGTCTGTCTGGTCTGTCTGGTCTGTCTGGTCTGTCTGGTCTGTCTGGTCTGTCTGGTCTGTCTGGTCTGTCTGTCTGGTCTGTCTGTCTGGTCTGGTCTGTCTGTCTGGTCTGTCTGTCTGGTCTGTCTGTCTGGTCTGTCTGTCTGGTCTGTCTGTCTGTCTGTCTGTCTGGTCTGTCTGGTCTGTCTGGTCTGTCTGGTCTGTCTGTCTGTCTGGTCTGTCTGTCTGGTCTGTCTGTCTGGTCTGTCTGTCTGGTCTGTCTGTCTGGTCTGTCTGTCTGGTCTGTCTGGTCTGTCTGTCTGGTCTGTCTGTCTGGTCTGTCTGTCTGGTCTGTCTGTCTGGTCTGTCTGTCTGGTCTGTCTGTCTGGTCTGGTCTGTCTGTCTGGTCTGTCTGGTCTGTCTGGTCTGTCTGTCTGGTCTGTCTGTCTGGTCTGTCTGTCTGGTCTGTCTGTCTGGTCTGTCTGTCTGGTCTGTCTGTCTGGTCTGTCTGTCTGGTCTGTCTGTCTGGTCTGTCTGTCTGGTCTGTCTGTCTGGTCTGTCTGTCTGGTCTGTCTGTCTGGTCTGTCTGTCTGGTCTGTCTGTCTGGTCTGTCTGTCTGGTCTGTCTGTCTGGTCTGTCTGTCTGGTCTGTCTGTCTGGTCTGTCTGTCTGGTCTGTCTGTCTGGTCTGTCTGTCTGGTCTGTCTGTCTGGTCTGTCTGTCTGTCTGGTCTGTCTGTCTGGTCTGTCTGTCTGGTCTGTCTGTCTGGTCTGTCTGTCTGGTCTGTCTGTCTGTCTGTCTGGTCTGTCTGTCTGGTCTGTCTGTCTGGTCTGTCTGTCTGTCTGGTCTGTCTGTCTGGTCTGTCTGTCTGGTCTGTCTGTCTGGTCTGTCTGGTCTGTCTGTCTGTCTGGTCTGTCTGTCTGTCTGTCTGGTCTGTCTGTTCTGTCTGTCTGGTCTGTCTGTCTGGTCTGTCTGTCTGGTCTGTCTGTCTGGTCTGTCTGTCTGGTCTGTCTGTCTGGTCTGTCTGTCTGTCTGGTCTGTCTGTCTGGTCTGTCTGTCTGGTCTGTCTGTCTGGTCTGTCTGTCTGGTCTGTCTGTCTGGTCTGTCTGTCTGTCTGTCTGTCTGGTCTGTCTGTCTGTCTGTCTGTCTGGTCTGTCTGTCTGGTCTGTCTGTCTGGTCTGTCTGTCTGTCTGTCTGGTCTGTCTGTCTGGTCTGTCTGTCTGGTCTGTCTGGTCTGTCTGGTCTGTCTGTCTGGTCTGTCTGTCTGGTCTGTCTGTCTGGTCTGTCTGTCTGGTCTGTCTGGTCTGTCTGTCTGGTCTGTCTGTCTGGTCTGTCTGTCTGGTCTGTCTGTCTGTCTGTCTGTCTGGTCTGTCTGTCTGGTCTGTCTGTCTGGTCTGTCTGTCTGGTCTGTCTGTCTGGTCTGTCTGGTCTGTCTGGTCTGTCTGTCTGGTCTGTCTGGTCTGTCTGTCTGGTCTGTCTGGTCTGTCTGTCTGGTCTGTCTGTCTGTCTGTCTGTCTGGTCTGTCTGTCTGTCTGTCTGTCTGTCTGGTCTGTCTGTCTGTCTGTCTGTCTGTCTGTCTGGTCTGTCTGTCTGTCTGTCTGTCTGTCTGTCTGTCTGTCTGTCTGTCTGGTCTGTCTGTCTGGTCTGTCTGTCTGGTCTGTCTGTCTGGTCTGTCTGTCTGGTCTGTCTGTCTGGTCTGTCTGTCTGGTCTGTCTGTCTGGTCTGTCTGTCTGGTCTGTCTGTCTGGTCTGTCTGTCTGGTCTGTCTGTCTGGTCTGTCTGTCTGTCTGTCTGTCTGGTCTGTCTGTCTGGTCTGTCTGTCTGGTCTGTCTGTCTGGTCTGTCTGTCTGGTCTGTCTGTCTGGTCTGTCTGTCTGGTCTGTCTGTCTGGTCTGTCTGTCTGGTCTGTCTGTCTGGTCTGTCTGTCTGGTCTGTCTGTCTGGTCTGTCTGTCTGGTCTGTCTGTCTGGTCTGTCTGTCTGGTCTGTCTGTCTGGTCTGTCTGTCTGTCTGTCTGTCTGGTCTGTCTGTCTGGTCTGTCTGTCTGGTCTGTCTGTCTGGTCTGTCTGTCTGGTCTGTCTGTCTGGTCTGTCTGTCTGGTCTGTCTGTCTGGTCTGTCTGTCTGGTCTGTCTGTCTGGTCTGTCTGTGTCTGGTCTGTCTGTCTGGTCTGTCTGTCTGGTCTGTCTGTTTCTGGTCTGTCTGTTGTCTGTCTGTCTGTCTGTCTGTCTGGTCTGTCTGTCTGGTCTGTCTGTCTGGTCTGTCTGTCTGGTCTGTCTGTCTGGTCTGTCTGTCTGGTCTGTCTGTCTGGTCTGTCTTTCTGGTCTGTCTGTCTGGTCTGTCTGTCTGGTCTGTCTGTCTGGTCTGTCTGTCTGGTCTGTCTGTCTGGTCTGTCTGTCTGGTCTGTCTGTCTGGTCTGTCTGTCTGGTCTGTCTGTCTGGTCTGTCTGTCTGGTCTGTCTGTCTGGTCTGTCTGTCTGGTCTGTCTGTCTGTCTGGTCTGTCTGGTCTGTCTGTCTGGTCTGTCTGTCTGGTCTGTCT
>JAWNPH010000009.1:0-2500 GCA_035047645.1 Drosophila merina | reverse complement strand
CTGTCTGTCTGTCTGTCTGTCTGTCTGTCTGGTCTGTCTGTCTGGTCTGTCTGTCTGGTCTGTCTGTCTGGTCTGTCTGGTCTGTCTGTCTGGTCTGTCTGTCTGGTCTGTCTGTCTGTCTGTCTGTCTGGTCTGTCTGTCTGTCTGGTCTGTCTGTCTGTCTGTCTGTCTGGTCTGTCTGTCTGGTCTGTCTGTCTGGTCTGTCTGTCTGGTCTGTCTGTCTGGTCTGTCTGTCTGTCTGTCTGTCTGGTCTGTCTGTCTGTTCTGTCTGTCTGGTCTGTCTGTCTGGTCTGTCTGTCTGGCTGTCTGTCTGGTCTGTCTGTCTGGTCTGTCTGTCTGTCTGGTCTGTCTGTCTGTCTGGTCTGTCTGTCTGTCTGTCTGGTCTGTCTGCTGTCTGTCTGTCTGTCTGTCTGGTCTGTCTGTCTGTCTGTCTGTCTGGTCTGTCTGTCTGGTCTGTCTGTCTGTCGTCTGTCTGTCTCGTCTGTCTGTCTGGTCTGTCTGTCTGGTCTGTCTGTCTGGTCTGTCTGTCTGGTCTGTCTGTCTGGTCTGTCTGTCTGGTCTGTCTGTCTGGTCTGTCTGTCTGGTCTGTCTGTCTGGTCTGTCTGTCTGGTCTGTCTGTCTGGTCTGTCTGTCTGGTCTGTCTGTCTGGTCTGTCTGTCTGGTCTGTCTGTCTGGTCTGTCTGTCTGGTCTGTCTGTCTGGTCTGTCTGTCTGGTCTGTCTGTCTGTCTGGTCTGTCTGTCTGTCTGGTCTGTCTGGTCTGTCTGTCTGTCTGGTCTGTCTGGTCTGTCTGTCTGTCTGTCTGTCTGTCTGTCTGGTCTGTCTGTCTGTCTGGTCTGTCTGTCTGGTCTGTCTGTCTGGTCTGTCTGTCTGGTCTGTCTGTCTGTCTGTCTGTCTGGTCTGTCTGTCTGGTCTGTCTGTCTGGTCTGTCTGTCTGGTCTGTCTGTCTGGTCTGTCTGTCTGTCTGGTCTGTCTGTCTGGTCTGTCTGTCTGGTCTGTCTGTCTGGTCTGTCTGTCTGGTCTGTCTGTCTGGTCTGTCTGTCTGTCTGGTCTGTCTGTCTGGTCTGTCTGTCTGTCTGGTCTGTCTGTCTGGTCTGTCTGTCTGGTCTGTCTGTCTGGTCTGTCTGTCTGGTCTGTCTGTCTGGTCTGTCTGTCTGGTCTGTCTGTCTGGTCTGTCTGTCTGGTCTGTCTGTCTGTCTGTCTGGTCTGTCTGTCTGGTCTGTCTGTCTGGTCTGTCTGTCTGGTCTGTCTGTCTGGTCTGTCTGTCTGGTCTGTCTGTCTGGTCTGTCTGTCTGGTCTGTCTGTCTGGTCTGTCTGTCTGGTCTGTCTGTCTGGTCTGTCTGTCTGGTCTGTCTGGTCTGTCTGTCTGGTCTGTCTGTCTGTCTGTCTGTCTGGTCTGTCTGTCTGGTCTGTCTGTCTGTCTGTCTGTCTGGTCTGTCTGTCTGGTCTGTCTGTCTGGTCTGTCTGTCTGGTCTGTCTGGTCTGTCTGGTCTGTCTGGTCTGTCTGGTCTGTCTGGTCTGTCTGTCTGGTCTGTCTGTCTGTCTGTCTGTCTGGTCTGTCTGTCTGGTCTGTCTGTCTGGTCTGTCTGTCTGGTCTGTCTGTCTGTCTGTCTGTCTGGTCTGTCTGTCTGGTCTGTCTGTCTGGTCTGTCTGTCTGTCTGTCTGTCTGGTCTGTCTGTTTCTGGTCTGTCTGTCTGTCTGTCTGTCTGGTCTGTCTGTCTGGTCTGTCTGTCTGGTCTGTCT
The DNA here is from genome assembly GCA_035047645.1 of Drosophila merina. Taxonomy (NCBI): domain Eukaryota; kingdom Metazoa; phylum Arthropoda; class Insecta; order Diptera; family Drosophilidae; genus Drosophila; species Drosophila merina. The sequence goes on along the minus strand of JAWNPH010000009.1, from coordinate 759 downwards.
GTCTGGTCTGTCTGTCTGGTCTGTCTGTCTGTCTGTCTGTCTGTCTGTCTGTCTGTCTGGTCTGTCTGTCTGGTCTGTCTGTCTGTCTGTCTGGTCTGTCTGTCTGTCTGGTCTGTCTGTCTGGTCTGTCTGTCTGTCTGGTCTGTCTGTCTGGTCTGTCTGTCTGGTCTGTCTGGTCTGTCTGTCTGGTCTGTCTGTCTGTCTGGTCTGTCTGTCTGTCTGTCTGTCTGGTCTGTCTGTCTGTCTGGTCTGTCTGTCTGGTCTGTCTGTCTGGTCTGTCTGTCTGGTCTGTCTGTCTGGTCTGTCTGTCTGGTCTGTCTGTCTGGTCTGTCTGTCTGGTCTGTCTGTCTGGTCTGTCTGTCTGGTCTGCTGTCTGTTGTCTGTCTGTCTGGTCTGTCTGTCTGGTCTGTCTGTCTGGTCTGTCTGTCTGGTCTGTCTGTCTGTCTGTGCTGTCTGTCTGTCTGTCTGGTCTGTCTGTCTGGTCTGTCTGTCTGGTCTGTCTGTCTGTGTCTGTCTGTCTGTCTGTCTGTCTGTCTGTCTGTCTGGTCTGTCTGTCTGTCTGTCTGTCTGGTCTGTCTGTCTGGTCTGTCTGTCTGGTCTGTCTGTCTGTCTGTCTGGTCTGTCTGTCTGTCTGTCTGTCTGGTCTGTCTGTCTGTCTGGTCTGTCTGTCTGGTCTGTCTGTCTGGTCTGTCTGTCTGTCTGTCTGTCTGTCTGTCTGTCTGGTCTGTCTGTCTGGTCTGTCTGTCTGGTCTGTCTGTC
>JAWNPH010000008.1:0-10023 GCA_035047645.1 Drosophila merina | reverse complement strand
ACACTCTACGCAGCAACACAAACAAAATAAGACATTATTTGTGACGAAGCGATAGAAAATAGCGGAGATATTTGCTGTCATACAAACTTCCTTTGCGATATCTTGAAGCTTGCATATGCCGCGAGTTGCCCAGAGTTATGGCAAATGGCAGCTGATAAATCCGTCAATTTACATCCGATCTTCACCAAATAAGTTTTAAAACACTCTACGCATCAACACCAACAAAATAAGACCTTATTTGTGACGAAGCGATAGAAAATAGCGGAGATATTTGCTGTCATACAAACTTCCTTTGCGATATCTTGAAGCTTGCATATGCCGCGAGTTGCCCAGAGTTATGGCAAATGGCAGCTGATAAATCCGTCAATTTACATCCGATCTTCACCAAATAAGTTTTAAAACACTCTACGCTGCAACACAAACAAAATAAGACATTATTTGTGACGAAGCGATAAAAAATAGCGGAGATATTTGCTATCATACAAACTTCCTTTACGATGTCTTGAAGCTTGCATATGCCACGAGTTGCCCAGAGTTTCGGCAAATGGCAGCTGATAAATCCGTCAATTTACATTCGATCTTCACCAAATAAGTTTCAAAACACTCTACGCATCAACACAAACAAAATAAGATATTATTTGTGACGAAGCGATAGAAAATAGCGGAGATATTTGCTGTCATACAAACTTCCTTTGCGATATCTTGAAGCTTGCATATGCCGCGAGTTGCCCAGAGTTATGGCAAATGGCAGCTGATAAATCCGTCAATTTACATCCGATCTTCACCAAATAAGTTTTAAAACACTCTACGCATCAACACCAACAAAATAAGACCTTATTTGTGACGAAGCGATAGAAAATAGCGGAGATATTTGCTGTCATACAAACTTCCTTTGCGATATCTTGAAGCTTGCATATGCCGCGAGTTGCCCAGAGTTATGGCAAATGGCAGCTGATAAATCCGTCAATTTACATCCGATCTTCACCAAATAAGTTTTAAAACACTCTACGCATCAACACCAACAAAATAAGACATTATTTGTGACGAAGCGATAGAAAATAGCGGAGATATTTGCTGTCATACAAACTTCCTTTACGATGTCTTGAAGCTTGCATATGCCACGAGTTGCCCAGAGTTTCGGCAAATGGCAGCTGATAAATCCGTCAATTTACATCCGATCTCCACCAAATAAATTTTAAAACACTCTACGCATCAACACAAACAAAAGAAGACATTATTTGTGACGAAGCAATAGAAAATAGCGGAGATATTTGCTGTCATACAAACTTCCTTTGCGATATCTTGAAGCTTGCATATGCCGCGAGTTGCCCAGAGTTATGGCAAATGGCAGCTGATAAATCCGTCAATTTACATCCGATCTTCACCAAATAAGTTTTAAAACACTCTACGCAGCAACACAAACAAAATAAGACATTATTTGTGACGAAGCGATAGAAAATAGCGGAGATATTTGCTGTCATACAAACTTCCTTTGCGATATCTTGAAGCTTGCATATGCCGCGAGTTGCCCAGAGTTATGGCAAATGGCAGCTGATAAATCCGTCAATTTACATCCGATCTTCACCAAATAAGTTTTAAAACACTCTACGCATCAACACCAACAAAATAAGACCTTATTTGTGACGAAGCGATAGAAAATAGCGGAGATATTTGCTGTCATACAAACTTCCTTTGCGATATCTTAAAGCTTCCATATGCCGCGAGTTATGGCAAATGGCAGCTGATAAATCCGTCAATTTACATCCGATCTTCACCAAATAAGTTTTAAAACACTCTACGCAGCAACACAAACAAAATAAGACATTATTTGTGACGAAGCGATAGAAAATAGCGGAGATATTTGCTGTCATACAAACTTCCTTTGCGATATCTTGAAGCTTGCATATGCCGCGAGTTGCCCAGAGTTATGGCAAATGGCAGCTGATAAATCCGTCAATTTACATCCGATCTTCACCAAATAAGTTTTAAAACACTCTACGCATCAACACCAACAAAATAAGACCTTATTTGTGACGAAGCGATAGAAAATAGCGGAGATATTTGCTGTCATACAAACTTCCTTTACGATATCTTGAAGCTTGCATATGCCGCGAGTTATGGCAAATGGCAGCTGATAAATCCGTCAATTTACATCCGATCTTCACCAAATAAGTTTTAAAACACTCTACGCATCAACACAAACAAAACAAGATATTATTTGTGACGAAGCGATAGAAAATAGCGGAGATATTTGCTGTCATACAAACTTCCTTTACGATGTCTTGAAGCTTGCATATGCCGCGAGTTGCCCAGAGTTATGGCAAATGGCAGCTGATAAATCCGTCAATTTACATCCGATCTTCACCAAATAAGTTTTAAAACACTCTACGCATCAACACCAACAAAATAAGACATTATTTGTGACGAAGCGATAGAAAATAGCGGAGATATTTGCTGTCATACAAACTTCCTTTGCGATATCTTGAAGCTTGCATATGCCGCGAGTTGCCCAGAGTTATGGCAAATGGCAGCTGATAAATCCGTCAATTTACATCCGATCTTCACCAAATAAGTTTTAAAACACTCTACGCATCAACACCAACAAAATAAGACCTTATTTGTGACGAAGCGATAGAAAATAGCGGAGATATTTGCTGTCATACAAACTTCCTTTGCGATATCTTGAAGCTTGCATATGCCGCGAGTTATGGCAAATGGCAGCTGATAAATCCGTCAATTTACATCCGATCTTCACCAAATAAGTTTTAAAACACTCTACGCAGCAACACAAACAAAATAAGACATTATTTGTGACGAAGCGATAGAAAATAGCGGAGATATTTGCTGTCATACAAACTTCCTTTGCGATATCTTGAAGCTTGCATATGCCGCGAGTTGCCCAGAGTTATGGCAAATGGCAGCTGATAAATCCGTCAATTTACATCCGATCTTCACCAAATAAGTTTTAAAACACTCTACGCATCAACACCAACAAAATAAGACCTTATTTGTGACGAAGCGATAGAAAATAGCGGAGATATTTGCTGTCATACAAACTTCCTTTGCGATATCTTGAAGCTTGCATATGCCGCGAGTTGCCCAGAGTTATGGCAAATGGCAGCTGATAAATCCGTCAATTTACATCCGATCTTCACCAAATAAGTTTTAAAACACTCTACGCATCAACACCAACAAAATAAGACCTTATTTGTGACGAAGCGATAGAAAATAGCGGAGATATTTGCTGTCATACAAACTTCCTTTACGATATCTTGAAGCTTGCATATGCCGCGAGTTATGGCAAATGGCAGCTGATAAATCCGTCAATTTACATCCGATCTTCACCAAATAAGTTTTAAAACACTCTACGCATCAACACAAACAAAACAAGATATTATTTGTGACGAAGCGATAGAAAATAGCGGAGATATTTGCTGTCATACAAACTTCCTTTACGATGTCTTGAAGCTTGCATATGCCGCGAGTTGCCCAGAGTTATGGCAAATGGCAGCTGATAAATCCGTCAATTTACATCCGATCTTCACCAAATAAGTTTTAAAACACTCTACGCATCAACACCAACAAAATAAGACATTATTTGTGACGAAGCGATAGAAAATAGCGGAGATATTTGCTGTCATACAAACTTCCTTTGCGATATCTTGAAGCTTGCATATGCCGCGAGTTGCCCAGAGTTATGGCAAATGGCAGCTGATAAATCCGTCAATTTACATCCGATCTTCACCAAATAAGTTTTAAAACACTCTACGCATCAACACCAACAAAATAAGACCTTATTTGTGACGAAGCGATAGAAAATAGCGGAGATATTTGCTGTCATACAAACTTCCTTTGCGATATCTTGAAGCTTGCATATGCCGCGAGTTATGGCAAATGGCAGCTGATAAATCCGTCAATTTACATCCGATCTTCACCAAATAAGTTTTAAAACACTCTACGCTGCAACACAAACAAAATAAGACATTATTTGTGACGAAGCGATAGAAAATAGCGGAGATATTTGCTGTCATACAAACTTCCTTTGCGATATCTTGAAGCTTGCATATGCCGCGAGTTGCCCAGAGTTATGGCAAATGGCAGCTGATAAATCCGTCAATTTACATCCGATCTTCACCAAATAAGTTTTAAAACACTCTACGCATCAACACAAACAAAATAAGACATTATTTGTGACGAAGCGATAGAAAATAGCGGAGATATTTGCTGTCATACAAACTTCCTTTACGATGTCTTGAAGCTTGCATATGCCACGAGTTGCCCAGAGTTTCGGCAAATGGCAGCTGATAAATCCGTCAATTTACATCCGATCTCCACCAAATAAATTTTAAAACACTCTACGCATCAACACAAACAAAAGAAGACATTATTTGTGACGAAGCAATTGAAAATAGCGGAGATATTTGCTGTCATACAAACTTCCTTTGCGATATCTTGAAGCTTGCATATGCCGCGAGTTCCCAGAGTTATGGCAAATGGCAGCTGATAAATCCGTCAATTTACATCCGATCTTCACCAAATAAGTTTTAAAACACTCTACGCAGCAACACAAACAAAATAAGACATTATTTGTGACGAAGCGATAGAAAATAGCGCAGATATTTGCTGTCATACAAACTTCCTTTGCGATATCTTGAAGCTTGCATATGCCGCGAGTTGCCCAGAGTTATGGCAAATGGCAGCTGATAAATCCGTCAATTTACATCCGATCTTCACCAAATAAGTTTTAAAACACTCTACGCATCAACACCAACAAAATAAGACCTTATTTGTGACGAAGCGATAGAAAATAGCGGAGATATTTGCTGTCATACAAACTTCCTTTGCGATATCTTGAAGCTTCCATATGCCGCGAGTTATGGCAAATGGCAGCTGATAAATCCGTCAATTTACATCCGATCTTCACCAAATAAGTTTTAAAACACTCTACGCAGCAACACAAACAAAATAAGACATTATTTGTGACGAAGCGATAGAAAATAGCGGAGATATTTGCTGTCATACAAACTTCCTTTGCGATATCTTGAAGCTTGCATATGCCGCGAGTTGCCCAGAGTTATGGCAAATGGCAGCTGATAAATCCGTCAATTTACATCCGATCTTCACCAAATAAGTTTTAAAACACTCTACGCAGCAACACAAACAAAATAAGACATTATTTGTGACGAAGCGATAGAAAATAGCGGAGATATTTGCTGTCATACAAACTTCCTTTGCGATATCTTGAAGCTTGCATATGCCGCGAGTTGCCCAGAGTTATGGCAAATGGCAGCTGATAAATCCGTCAATTTACATCCGATCTTCACCAAATAAGTTTTAAAACACTCTACGCATCAACACCAACAAAATAAGACCTTATTTGTGACGAAGCGATAGAAAATAGCGGAGATATTTGCTGTCATACAAACTTCCTTTGCGATATCTTGAAGCTTGCATATGCCGCGAGTTATGGCAAATGGCAGCTGATAAATCCGTCAATTTACATCCGATCTTCACCAAATAAGTTTTAAAACACTCTACGCAGCAACACAAACAAAATAAGACATTATTTGTGACGAAGCGATAGAAAATAGCGGAGATATTTGCTGTCATACAAACTTCCTTTGCGATATCTTGAAGCTTGCATATGCCGCGAGTTGCCCAGAGTTATGGCAAATGGCAGCTGATAAATCCGTCAATTTACATCCGATCTTCACCAAATAAGTTTTAAAACACTCTACGCATCAACACCAACAAAATAAGACCTTATTTGTGACGAAGCGATAGAAAATAGCGGAGATATTTGCTGTCATACAAACTTCCTTTGCGATATCTTGAAGCTTGCATATGCCGCGAGTTATGGCAAATGGCAGCTGATAAATCCGTCAATTTACATCCGATCTTCACCAAATAAGTTTTAAAACACTCTACGCAGCAACACAAACAAAATAAGACATTATTTGTGACGAAGCGATAGAAAATAGCGGAGATATTTGCTGTCATACAAACTTCCTTTGCGATATCTTGAAGCTTGCATATGCCGCGAGTTGCCCAGAGTTATGGCAAATGGCAGCTGATAAATCCGTCAATTTACATCCGATCTTCACCAAATAAGTTTTAAAACACTCTACGCATCAACACAAACAAAATAAGACCTTATTTGTGACGAAGCGATAGAAAATAGCGGAGATATTTGCTGTCATACAAACTTCCTTTGCGATATCTTGAAGCTTCCATATGCCACGAGTTGCCCAGAGTTATGGCAAATGGCAGCTGATAAATCCGTCAATTTACATCCGATCTTCACCAAATAAGTTTTAAAACACTCTACGCAGCAACGCAAACAAATTGAGACATTACTTGTGACGAAGCGATAGAAAATAGCGGAGATATTTGCTGTCATACAAACTTCCTTTGCGATATCTTGAAGCTTGCATATGCCGCGAGTTGCCCAGAGTTATGGCAAATGGCAGCTGATAAATCCGTCAATTTACATCCGATCTTCACCAAATAAGTTTTAAAACACTCTACGCTGCAACACAAACAAAATAAGACATTATTTGTGACGAAGCGATAAAAAATAGCGGAGATATTTGCTATCATACAAACTTCCTTTACGATGTCTTGAAGCTTGCATATGCCACGAGTTGCCCAGAGTTTCGGCAAATGGCAGCTGATAAAAACACTCTACGCAGCAACACAAACAAAATAAGACATTATTTGTGACGAAGCGATAGAAAATAGCGGAGATATTTGCTGTCATACAAACTTCCTTTGCGATATCTTGAAGCTTCCATATGCCGCGAGTTATGGCAAATGGCAGCTGATAAATCCGTCAATTTACATCCGATCTTCACCAAATAAGTTTTAAAACACTCTACGCAGCAACACAAACAAAATAAGACATTATTTGTGACGAAGCGATAGAAAATAGCGGAGATATTTGCTGTCATACAAACTTCCTTTGCGATATCTTGAAGCTTGCATATGCCGCGAGTTGCCCAGAGTTATGGCAAATGGCAGCTGATAAATCCGTCATTTTACATCCGATCTTCACCAAATAAGTTTTAAAACACTCTACGCAGCAACACAAACAAAATAAGACATTATTTGTGACGAAGCGATAGAAAATAGCGGAGATATTTGCTGTCATACAAACTTCCTTTGCGATATCTTGAAGCTTGCATATGCCGCGAGTTGCCCAGAGTTATGGCAAATGGCAGCTGATAAATCCGTCAATTTACATCCGATCTTCACCAAATAAGTTTTAAAACACTCTACGCATCAACACCAACAAAATAAGACCTTATTTGTGACGAAGCGATAGAAAATAGCGGAGATATTTGCTGTCATACAAACTTCCTTTGCGATATCTTGAAGCTTGCATATGCCGCGAGTTATGGCAAATGGCAGCTGATAAATCCGTCAATTTACATCCGATCTTCACCAAATAAGTTTTAAAACACTCTACGCAGCAACACAAACAAAATAAGACATTATTTGTGACGAAGCGATAGAAAATAGCGGAGATATTTGCTGTCATACAAACTTCCTTTACGATATCTTGAAGCTTCCATATGCCGCGAGTTATGGCAAATGGCAGCTGATAAATCCGTCAATTTACATCCGATCTTCACCAAATAAGTTTTAAAACACTCTACGCAGCAACACAAACAAAATAAGACATTATTTGTGACGAAGCGATAGAAAATAGCGGAGATATTTGCTGTCATACAAACTTCCTTTGCGATATCTTGAAGCTTGCATATGCCGCGAGTTGCCCAGAGTTATGGCAAATGGCAGCTGATAAATCCGTCAATTTACATCCGATCTTCACCAAATAAGTTTTAAAACACTCTACGCATCAACACCAACAAAATAAGACCTTATTTGTGACGAAGCAATAGAAAATAGCGGAGATATTTGCTGTCATACAAACTTCCTTTGCGATATCTTGAAGCTTGCATATGCCGCGAGTTGCCCAGAGTTATGGCAAATGGCAGCTGATAAATCCGTCAATTTACATCCGATCTTCACCAAATAAGTTTTAAAACACTCTACGCAGCAACGCAAACAAATTGAGACATTACTTGTGACGAAGCGATAGAAAATAGCGGAGATATTTGCTGTCATACAAACTTCCTTTGCGATATCTTGAAGCTTGCATATGCCGCGAGTTGCCCAGAGTTATGGCAAATGGCAGCTGATAAATCCGTCAATTTACATCCGATCTTCACCAAATAAGTTTTAAAACACTCTACGCATCAACACCAACAAAATAAGACCTTATTTGTGACGAAGCGATAGAAAATAGCGGAGATATTTGCTGTCATACAAACTTCCTTTGCGATATCTTGAAGCTTGCATATGCCGCGAGTTGCCCAGAGTTATGGCAAATGGCAGCTGATAAATCCGTCAATTTACATCCGATCTTCACCAAATAAGTTTTAAAACACTCTACGCTGCAACACAAACAAAATAAGACATTATTTGTGACGAAGCGATAAAAAATAGCGGAGATATTTGCTATCATACAAACTTCCTTTACGATGTCTTGAAGCTTGCATATGCCACGAGTTGCCCAGAGTTTCGGCAAATGGCAGCTGATAAATCCGTCAATTTACATCCGATCTTCACCAAATAAGTTTTAAAACACTCTACGCAGCAACACAAACAAAATAAGACATTATTTGTGACGAAGCGATAGAAAATAGCGGAGATATTTGCTGTCATACAAACTTCCTTTGCGATATCTTGAAGCTTGCATATGCCGCGAGTTGCCCAGAGTTATGGCAAATGGCAGCTGATAAATCCGTCAATTTACATCCGATCTTCACCAAATAAGTTTTAAAACACTCTACGCATCAACACCAACAAAATAAGACCTTATTTGTGACGAAGCGATAGAAAATAGCGGAGATATTTGCTGTCATACAAACTTCCTTTGCGATATCTTGAAGCTTCCATATGCCGCGAGTTATGGCAAATGGCAGCTGATAAATCCGTCAATTTACATCCGATCTTCACCAAATAAGTTTTAAAACACTCTACGCAGCAACGCAAACAAAATAAGACATTATTTGTGACGAAGCGATAGAAAATAGCGGAGATATTTGCTGTCATACAAACTTCCTTTGCGATATCTTGAAGCTTGCATATGCCGCGAGTTGCCCAGAGTTATGGCAAATGGCAGCTGATAAATCCGTCAATTTACATCCGATCTTCACCAAATAAGTTTTAAAACACTCTACGCAGCAACGCAAACAAATTGAGACATTACTTGTGACGAAGCGATAGAAAATAGCGGAGATATTTGCTGTCATACAAACTTCCTTTGCGATATCTTGAAGCTTGCATATGCCGCGAGTTGCCCAGAGTTATGGCAAATGGCAGCTGATAAATCCGTCAATTTACATCCGATCTTCACCAAATAAGTTTTAAAACACTCTACGCTGCAACACAAACAAAATAAGACATTATTTGTGACGAAGCGATAAAAAATAGCGGAGATATTTGCTATCATACAAACTTCCTTTACGATGTCTTGAAGCTTGCATATGCCACGAGTTGCCCAGAGTTTCGGCAAATGGCAGCTGATAAAGCAATTTCTCCCCCAAATAAGTTTTAAAACACTCTACGCAGCAACACAAACAAAATAAGACATTACTTGTGACGAAGCGATAGAAAATAGCGGAGATATTTGCTGTCATACAAACTTCCTTTGCGATATCTTGAAGCTTGCATATGCCGCGAGTTGCCCAGAGTTATGGCAAATGGCAGCTGATAAATCCGTCAATTTACATCCGATCTTCACCAAATAAGTTTTAAAACACTCTACGCATCAACACCAACAAAATAAGACCTTATTTGTGACGAAGCGATAGAAAATAGCGGAGATATTTGCTGTCATACAAACTTCCTTTGCGATATCTTGAAGCTTCCATATGCCGCGAGTTCCCAAGTTATGGCAAATGGCAGCTGATAAATCCGTCAATTTACATCCGATCTTCACCAAATAAGTTTTAA
>JAWNPH010000007.1:777500-840926 GCA_035047645.1 Drosophila merina | reverse complement strand
TGAGGAGCGTGCCTTTGCCGTTGAGGCCTACTTTTGAAGCGGATGTTCGGTTATAAAAACACAGCGTGCATTTCGGAATCGTTTTACCCCAGCCCCGTTGGCTCCCGTCCCAGACCTCAATTCAATTGTTACATGGGTCACTACAATCCGGCGAACTGCAAATGCGGCAAAACGAAGAACTGGAGTCCTTCGACCCGTTAGATCACCTGAGAACATTGAAGCAGTGATCATCTTCATGATGATCTTCAAGATTTCATGCGTATAAGATGGCGATAGTGCAGGAACTTTCAGAACGGCGACTTCGAATTCTCGGATGAACGCGTGTGTGATCTTCTTCTTGATGTCATTCCCGAGGGGTGCTATTGTTTTTTTTAGTGATGTGAAGCCCATTTTCATTTATGTGGGTCGGTTAACAAACAAAACATGCGCTACTGGGCTGACACCAACCCTCGAGAATTGCATAAAAGGCCTTTGCACGTCAACAAAGGTTTGAGGAAAATTAGTCTACAGTGACAGTAAATTCGGACCGGTATGTAAACATGCTACGGAACTTTTTTTCCCACTGCTAGAAGAGTCGGATTTGGGGGCCACTTGTCTCCAAATAAGACGGTGCAGCAGCACACACTTCAAGAGCATCGATGGCTGTTTTGAGAGAACACTTTCCAGAGCACCTTATCTCAATTAGAGGCGATTTGAATGGCCGGCAGGCTCTCCTGACCCCTTGTGATTTTTTTTCTATGGGGTTTTTTGAAATCCCGTGAACAGTCTAAGAACCCAACAAGATTTAAAAACCAACATCCAAGAAGAAATAGCCAACATAACACCTACTATGCTAACAAGAGTCACGACAAACGCCAGAAATCGGTTTACGTAATGTATGGAGAATGAGGGACGTCACCTATCAGATTTCATCTTCAAAAAAATATAAATAAAAAACTTTAGACATGTACCTACATGATATGTATAAATAAATATTTTCCGATGCCTACAATAGTTTTCATGGAGTTCTGAAAAAAAGGAAACTTATGCTGCCGCACCCTGTACATGGAAAGGAAAGGTGCTCGTGATATTGGCAGAATAATCCAGAAGCCTTCTTCCAGTGTGCAAACTATAATAAAATTATACGGCGACTCCGGCGACCAGCCCGTCAGTCAGGTCGACCAAAAAAAACTGACTGATAGGGAGGAACGGCTAAATTGTTAGTTCAACTAAAGCCAACCCAAAAATATCCGCTCCGAAAATACAGGAGGAAGTATTTAGGAGCTCAGGCAAAATTGTTTACCGTCAAACTGTGCGAAATCGTATCCATAACGATGGGTACAACGCAAGAACACCTTGCAGAAAACCGTTAATTTTGTTGGCGAACTGCAAAGGCTGCACTTTGCACAAAAATATGTGAACGAGGCGGAATCGTTTTAGGACAATGTCCTATGGAGTGATGAGTCCAAGTTCAACATTTTTGGCTCGGATGGCTCACAGAAAAGTATGAAAAATCCTAACACATCCTATTCAGCGTAATGGATGAAGATAAATGAGAGTTAAAATGGAAATATGAAAACACTATTGAGTTAAAAGTGGCAACCCTGATGTGCGAGGAACTACACGTCATTCACACCATACGCCGAAAAATATTGAATTTGCCCAATCTCAAGTTAAGCCCACAATAGTGGCACAAACTGTGAATAGTGATCCCATGATTCACTATTAGTTATAAAAACACTCAAGCACAGTGATATAAGCTTGCTGCAAACCATCTAAATAGTGGCCCCGCTGAACAGCGGCCACAACAACAAATCAGTTGTTCAAAGCTGTTCAGCCTCGGTGAGCTCTTCAATATTATAGTGAACCAAGACTCTGTGCCGATACGGACATCCAAAGTCGCCGACACTATCAAGCCACCGCCTCAGCGGATGGGTCATTAAGCGGAAGGCATGTGAGTCTACACTGAATGCCAAGAAGAAGGCAATACTGGTACCAAGATTACTCTTCCCACCTACAGCGGCAGCTTTGGGTTGCTTGCGCTAACCGAGAAACTGAGTGAGTAGCCCACCACCAGCCATCAAGCAGCTATTGCTGCTGCCAAACGTGATGCAGCCTCATCTGGCACTAACTGCGCACCTTCCAAGGCGCAACCTAAACCCCCTCCAATAGTTTTGGAAGGTGTTGAAAGCGCACCCCTGCTGATGGACAACATCTCAAAATCACTGATCTGAACAAGGTCTCCGCCAAGGCATCGATGGGCAGAGTCCCGAAGCTCTACGCGGCAGACGCTAGCACCTACCGGAGCATAGTCAGCTGGCTCGAGACTGAAAAGATTGAGTTTCACTGCTACCAGCTCAAGGAGGACAGGCTATGTCGAGTATGCGTTAAAGGACTCCACCACAGTACGCTCCATCATCAAATCCCTATTGATGAACTAAAAGCCTCGGTCACATGGGTGCTAGACGTCCATACACCGAAAAGGCGAAACGAGTCTGGGGCTCCTGCTGCCAATCCCATAAACATGTTCTTTTTGAGAGAGATCCTGGCTCTTAAGGGTTTAAGTTTCACATGAGAGTTGTCATCGAGCCCCTTCGCAAGCGAAATACGACAACTCAATGCCATCGATGCCAGTAATTTAGTCACACGGCCAAATACTGCCGTAAGGCGCACATCTGCCTCAAATGCGCCGGCGAGCATACTGCCAAAGACTGTACGCGACCACGAAGCGAGCCATGCACTTGCTATAACTGTGGTGAACAGCACCCAACGAATTATTCCGGATGCTCCAAACTCCAGGCATTCCTTCAGCTATCTAGGCCAAAATGAGGTGTGGGCGGAAGAAGCGAAGCCCACAATCGACCTATGTCCCATGTTCCTAATGGATGTATGCCGATTGCACTTCCTCCGAAGCGGAGTCTCCTACGCAGATGTAGTTAAACACTGGATGGGCCCCAAGCAGGATCAGCAACAGGTGCCACACAGCCCTTCCAGCAGCAACCTGAGACCAGGAAGCACAGCCAGCAAAGGAGTCGGTCTAGAGGCGGACATCAGGCCCCTTTGGACAATAACAATTTTAGCATTCTGCAGACGCTAAACGAAAGCATGAACGCTCTGCGCTCTCTTCAGGTTCAGCAGATTGAAAAAATGAGGATAATGCTACTACAGCAAGGGCAGTTGCTCCATCTGCTCAGGTACAATACATACAGACAGGGCTAAAATGAAAACCGCTGCGCATCTTAGTATGGAACGCAGACGGCGTCTCCGCGAAACTGCCCGAAGTTGAATGCTTTGTGCGGTGTTACGACATTGATGTTTTGCTTATCAGTAAAACACATTGCAAACACGCAGTCAAGCCCAAGCTGTATGGTTACGAGGCCTACTGGAAATGACCCGAGTGAGGGTAACGCCAAAGGTGGATCAGCGATTATGATCAAATCAAGTTTGGTTCATTTTCCTCTTCCTTCAGTAGCCACTGATAGGGCTACTATGATAATAAACTGCTATGATTCATCATAGCAGGCGAGCTGGAATGCATCCCACTGGCTTTGTGGAGCAAGGAGGTGCAACCAAAGAGGAACGTTTTCAAGAGCAGCTCGAGTCGTCGCTGAACCTTGACATGGCGCTGAACTCCGAGCGGACAAAAAAGTTGCAATCGACTCTCTCACCCACAAAATCCAGGTAGCATCCAGGTAGATTGGCCACTCACACCCAAGGACTGAGACCCGCAGCAGCCGGAATACCGGTTCCACAGAGAGATTCTGCTGCTCATTGCAAGAAGAGGCGCTTACGCTTCAGATGGATGAGGTGCCCGCCACCCGATATGATGGAATTATTGGGACTGCTGGAGTTGGGAAACTTGTCTTTATTAAGAGTACTATGGACAAGAATTTATATTTAAAAATTTGGAAGGAAAAATTCAAAGATAGCGCGACCCAGCTCCAGTTTAATGTGAAGACATTCCTATTTCAGCACGATAAGGACCCAAAACATACGTCATATCTGATCAAAGAGTGGCTGCTCTACAACTGCAACCAATTGCATACAACTCCACAGTCTCCCGACCTTATTGAGCACATTTGGAATTTGTTGGACAAAAAGGATAAGGAAGCACAAAATAACCTCAAAGGAGTCCCTAGCGACAGTGTTAAGAGGGACAAGATCTCTCAGAAAAGGACACAAAGGTGATGGTGCACAGTATGCACCGTCGCCTCCAAGCAGTTATTGCCGCAAAAGGAGGTCCTACCAAATATAAACACTATAGAATTTACGATTTTTCGAAATGTACTTAAACTTTTTTGGCCTTAAATTATGGATATTTTTTATGATTTTTGTTTGTTATTACCCGTTAATTAATTTAAAATAGTAAAAAGAAATATTTTTATTTTCTTAGATACCTACAAAACTGAATAACATTTTGAATTTTTCCTTTGTTTTTTAATAGTATTTTGATTGGTTTTAGGTAAAAAACCACGGTGTGCTCAAACTTTTTGGCCCACTGTAAATAAGATTATATATTTATATGTATTGTATGAAAATATGACGAGGCATTCGACTGTCATGAAATATTTATTTTATATAAAAACATCAGTGAGAAAAGTTATCTTCGGCTTGCCGAGATGGTATACCCTTGAAAACAAAAGTTTTCCATACAAAGACTTGGTTTCATATCGGTCGTTTGTATGGCAGTTTTATGATATAGTGGTCCGATTCGACTAAAACTTCACAAATCGTGTATACCTATATCAAATAAATAAATGTTGAATTCGGCTGCAATAGGTTAGAAAAAAAAAATTTGTTATACAAAGACTTTGTTTTCATATCGGTCGTTTGTATGGCAGCTTTACGATATAGTGATTTGATCCGGATCAAACTTTAAAAAATCATGTATGGTTTTGTCAAACGAATAAATGTTGAATTCGGCTGCAATAGCTTGAAAACAAAAAGTTTCCCATACAAAGACTTGTTTTCATCTCGGTCGTTTGTATGGCAGTTGGCTGACATGGGGGTCCGATCTCGACCAAACTTTCACAAATCATGTGCGGCCATAACAAACTAATAAATGTTGAATTCAGTTTCATCAGCTTGGAAAACAAAAAAGTTTCCCATACAAAGACTTGCTTACATATCGGTCGTTTGTATAGTAGCTATAAAATAAGGGTACGATCCGACCGATGCTACAACTCGATTCCGCGAGCAACATAAAATAATGATCTGGTGAAAATTTCCAAACGCTAGCTTTAAACCACTGCCCATTTTTGCATAGAAATGGACGGACAGACGGATAGACGTACAGGTATAGCCGACTCGTTGCTGATCTGACAGATATATATACTTTGTGGCGTCGGAGATGCTTTCTTTAATAGGTTACACATTTCTGGACAAAATTATAATACCCTTTTCCAAGGGTATAAAAATTTAATCTAAAATATTTTTTTATTATATTGATCATTATACCCTTGAAAAAGGGTATTATAATTTTGTCCAGAAATGTGTAACGCATTAAAGGAAGCATCTCCGACCCCACAAAGTATATATATTCTTGATCAGCATCAACAGCCGAGTCGATATAGCCATGTCCGCCTGTCCGTCTGTCCCTCTGTCCGTCTGTCCGTCTGTTTCTATGCAAAAAATAGACAGTAGTTTTAAAGCTAGCGTTTTGAAATTTTTACCAGATCATTAGTTTTGTTGCACGCAGATCAAGTTTACGAATCGGTCGGATCGGACCACTATATCATATAGCTGCCATACAAACGACCGATATGAAAACAAGTCTTTGTATGGGAAACTTTTTTGTTTTCCAAGCTATTGAAACTGAATTCAACATTTATTAATTTGACATAGCCACACATGATTTGTGAAAGTTTGGTCCGGATCGGACCACTATGTCATATAGCTGCCATACAAACGACCGATATGAAAACAAGTCTTTGTATGGGAAACTTTTTTGTTTTCCAACCTATTGCAACCGAATTCAACATTTATCCATTTGACATAGCTATACATGATTTGTGAAAGTTTGATCCGGATCAGATGACTATATCATATAGCTGCCATACAAACGACCGATATGAAAAAACAAGTCTTAGTATGGAAAACTTTTTTGTTTTCCAAGATATTGCAACCGAATTCAATATTTATCCATTTGACATAGGCGTACATGATTTGTGAAAGTTTGGTTCGGATCGGACCACTATATCATATAGCTGTCATACAAACGACCGATATGAAAAAAAGTCTTTGTATGGAAAACTTTTTGTTTTCAAGGGTATACCATCTTCGGCAAGCCGAAGATAACTTTTCTCACTTGTTTTCATATTATAATATGAATAAATGATATATTTTCACGCTATAGAAATATAATAAAAATTTTTTAAAATAATGTTATTATATAGGTAGGCGAACAACACCTACCATATGTACCATTTTTACCTCACTTTTTTGAATGATAGCATTTATCGTATGAAAATTTAACTGTTCAATTTTTATTAAAATAGTCAATAGTGAAAAATTTCAATATCATATAAAACAGTAATATTGATCTCGCCCGGCTCGGAGTAAGAAGAACTTGAACTTGAGTCGCATAAAAGGCAAGGAAAGGGAGTTTGACTTCGCCGAGGTCTACAAAATTAAGAGAATTTGCAAGTCAGTCGTCACCATAGAGCCCCCACTGAAACGACGTTTCACAATGTTTCAGGATTCGGATACACCCAGCGCTATCTTTTCCTTGAATATCGCTGCGTGAAATGTGGTGGTCTTCACGACTCCAGATCATGCACCAAAAAAAGACGACGAGGAAGCATGCTGTTTACATTGCAAAGCTGATCACCTGCGTCATTCAGAGGATGCCCTGCCTACAAAAAAGGCAAAGGCACCGCAAGCTCCCAAAGCCAGACCCATTGTGAGTAACAACAAACCACCTCCCACCAACAATCCAGATACCAACTATCATCGATGGTATCATTATCCACTCCCGATGCAACAACCCAAGCAGATAAATACGATGTTTGCTCGCATGGAAGGAATGATGGAGAGGATGATGGAAAAGATGATCTCGCAGATGATCTCGATGATGCAGTTTATAGCTCCCATCCTCAACAGAAATGAATGCAAAAAAGATAATATAGTTTTTTGGAACGCAAACGGCCTGCAGAGGAGCAAAGTCGAAGTAGAGCATCTCATCAAAACAGACAATATTGATGTTCTTCTAGTTTCGGAATCCCACTTTTGTCCCAGATCCTACTTTAACATTAGCGGGTCTGATCCATGCCAACCATCCATCTGGCAGAGCACGCGGAGGAGCAGCTATGTTCATCAGGAGTGGCATTCAATAGACGGAACTTCTTGCGTTTTAGGAGGAATGGGCACAGTGTGCCGTGACAAGAATTACCAGACCACAGGGAGATATCAGCATTGGTGCGTTTTACTTCCCAGAGACTCAGACATTTCTCAGACACTCGATAACCGAGACCCACCTTCAGGACTTCTTCGAGTCCCTTAGACCTCGCTTCATAACAGCCGGAGACTTTAACGCCAAACACTCCTGGTGGGGGTGCTGTACAAACAACCCCAAAAGGCAAAACGCTCCAATGGTATCTGCAGCGCAAAAGTCTGGACTGCCATTCCCCTGGAGAGCCCACACACTGGCCTTCCCACCCTTCAAAGCAGCCGGATCTGCTGAACTTCGCCGTCTCCATGGGCAAAGGACACTCAAAAGTAACATGCTCCAACTAAGATAAACTCCTATCCGACCACAGTGCAGTAAACTTGCTCCTGAACATCCCCGTTCCAGAAAAACCCCCGCTCAGAAGACTCACCAGGAAACACACAGATGCCCCCAAGTTTACGTTCTGGATGTTTTTATCCCTGTACCCAGATCCCCCTCTTTCCACACCAAGCAACATAGATGCGGCCATCGAAGAACTAACTAAAGAAATGCATAATGCTCCTGAGTTTGCGAATCCTCCTCCTCGTACTACCCTGAGAACACCTGAAAGAGACGTGCACCTATGATCTCCGGAAATCCAGGCCTTTGTGGCTGAAAAAAGCGCCTCAGAAGAGTCTGGTTTTCCTCGCGTAACTCCAGGGATAATCAGCACTTAATCGTGTCACCAAGGAATTGAAGGAAAAGCTATCCATCCCACGGCAGGACTCCTTCTATAGATTTCTTGAGGAGCTGGAACCTGGAGACCCGCAGCACATTCTGTGGAATGTCACGCGGCACATAAAAAATCCTGCTACGAAGAAATTCCCCGTGCGCAAAGTGGACGGTTCCAGGTGTCGGTCTGAGATCGAAAGAGCAGAAGCCTTTGCTGACCAGCTACACACTGGCGAAGATAGTGCTGCCACCATAAGTTTCGTAGACAGCCCAAGTTATCTTGGTCCGCCGATACAGCCCGTCGCACCAGAGGGGATTGCGCAGGAGGTCGCCTCCATAAAAAATGGCAAGTCACCAAGTCCTGACCGAATAGATGCAACAGCACTGAAAACATCTTTAACAGTTGCCTCCGTCTAGGGTTCTTCCAAAAAGAGTGGAATCGTGCTGAAGTAATTGTCCTCCTCAAAACGGGAAAACCTGAAGCCAATCTAGCATCGTATCGTCCGATTAGTTTGCTGGCAATCCTCTCCAAAATACTTGAAAGAGTATTTTTGCGTAGAGTACTGCCAGTACTGGACGAGGCCGGACTGATCCCTAATCACCAGTTTGGCTTCAGACGCTTCCATGGAACACCTGAGCAATGCCACCGGCTTGTTGAGAGCATACTTGAGGCCTTCGAAAAGAAGAAATACTGCTGCGCCGTTATGCTGGATGTCAAACAGGCGTTTGACAGAGTCTGGCACACTGGACTCCTTTTCAAAAATTAAATCCCACATTCCAAGTTCCCACTTCGCCTTCCTCAAGTTGTACACAGAGGAAAGACAATTCCGAGTGAGATGCGGATCATCCAATCAGCACCCCTAGGCCCATAAGAGCAGGAGTACCACAAGGCAGTGTTCTTGGACCCATCTTATACACACTCTACACAGCGTACCTCCCCATCACCCCCTCCCGGAACGACACAGTAGCCACTTATGCCGATGACACCGCCTTCCTAGCCTCCGCCACAGATCCACAGGAAGCATCAGCCATCATCCAGAGGCAACTGAATGCCCTCGGTCCATGGCTGAAACGATGGAACATCGTGGTCAACGCTGAGAAATCTTCACAAACAACCTTCGCACTACGCAGGGGAGAATGCCCCCCCCGTCACACTCAACGGGGAAACTATCCCTATGAATAACACTCCCAAATATCTAGGGCTGACCCTGGACCGCAGGCTCACATGGCGCTCTCACCTGATCAACAAGCGCAACCAGGCCAACCTACGTCTTAAGCAACTGCACTGGCTCCTGGGGAGAAGGTCCAAGCTCAAAGAAAAATTCAAACTGCTTATTTACAAAGTAGTGCTGAAGCCAATCTGGACCTATGGGTTACAGATGTAGGGTCAACAAGCGTTTCAAACCGCATCAGAATCCAGCGGTTCCAAAACAAGTTTCAAACGCCCATCCGTTCCACTTTTTTTTTTTTTTTTTTTTTTTTTATTATGAAACTGTATTTATTTACAGTGCAGTGTACTGTTACTGTTTGTAGCAACTTATACTGCAGGGTATCATAAATTCTATCGAGTATTTACATATTTAAATACTTAAACCTACTTAATTAGGGAGCCTGGAGGCATGAATTACCTTTATGAATTAATTTATAAATCTTCTTGGCAGATCTGTTGGGTGAATGCGCAGGAGCCTCCTTCTCGCCCTCAGTCCCAAGACACGTCTCCTCATCGAGTTTCCGAGCCAACTGGTTTGGGTGGATTCCCAATTTGTTAACGTATGCAGTTGCATGTGCGTTTATGACATCGCCAATCCTTGGTACTTTCAGCTCTTTTTCAATGTCTTTGTTTCGGATGTACCAAGCCGCTCCAGATAGTTTACGTAAAATTTGCGACTGCGCCACACGAATTTTGTTGAGGTGCGACTTTGCAGCGATGCCATACACTTGGATGCCATATTTCCAAATAGGAGCCAAGACAACCTTATAAATTTTGGCCTTGTTGGAGACTGAAAGTTTGTTTCAGGCCTAAGGAGCCAAGCCATGCTGTTCGCCTTTGTTTTGAGCCGCCGAGTTACATCCGTTACATGTATGCGTAAAATGTAAGTCGCTTATGCAGAGTGACACTGAGATATTTGTGGGCGTTCGATTGTGTGAGGAGCTCTCCATGCAGAAACACACCAGGTGATGTGTCTTTTCTCAGGGTGTACGTCACGGAAACACACTTTTCCGGATTGACTGCAATGTTCAATCGTAGGGCCCAGTTCTCAAATTTTTTTAGATACAGCTGAAGCGTATCAGTGGCTGTATAGACGCAAGTATCTCTGGCCAGGACTGCAGTGTTATCAGCAAAAGTGGCAACTAGCAGGTCATTGGGATCTGTAAGCGACATGTCAGCTGAGGGCATGTCGTGCGTATACAGGCTATATAGTGTTGGACCTAACACACTTCCCTGGGGTACACCTGCTCTGACTCTTTTTGTTTGGGAGGACAGTCCGTCCTGTACTACTTTAAAGGATCTCTCGTGGAGGAAGCTTTTTATTATTAAAAAGAGCTGAGGATTTAGTAGCCTTTTAAGCTTGTGCAAAAGTCCTTCATGCCACACTCTGTCGAAAGCCTGCTGGATATCCAGAAAAGCTCCAACGACGTACTCCTTTCCATGGAAACCTTCCAATACAAAGTTTACTACGCGGTGTAGCTGTTCAGGTGTGCCATGCCTGAGTCTAAAGCCAAACTGAAACTTCGGAATAGCTTTCTGGACCTTTCGGGACTCGAGCAATCTTCTCAGGATGCACCTCTCAAGTAATTTTCCAAATGCTGGAAGCAGGCTTATTGGGCGATAGGAGTCTAATTCCTCTGCTGGCTTCCCACTTTTATGGAGCATAATGATATTCGCCTTCTTCCAGGCGCTTGGGAAGTGTCCCAGTCGAAGAGCAGAGTTGAAAATTAGTACAAGGAATAACAAAGCTCTGTGGGGCATCAGCTTAATGGAACGGTTGTCGATGTGATCCGCACCAGGAGCCTTGTTATTGGAAAGGGATTTTATATCATCTTCCAATTCCGTGAGTTTAATAGGCTTTACAGGAAGTGCCATCTGCAATGGGGCTTCTAGGGATTCAGCAACCAGTTGTACTCGTCTTGGCGATGCTGTCTCGAACGGCTGGAATCTTTCCTCCAGGTTTCTGGCAAACGCTTCAGCTCTGTCCTGAGGTGATTTTGCCCAAGTGCCATCTGGGTTACGAATTGGAAACTTTGGAGCAACTTGTCTCTTGAATCTCTTCGTAAGCTTCCAGAGCGCGAATTTTGAGTTTTCATCGGCAGTAACTTTCCCCAGGAACGCGTCAGTTGCTTCTCTTTTCAGTATGGCTAGTACTTTTCTCACCCGATTTGATATCCTTCGGTACAGTCTGTCAATTATTGGATCATTGGTCCTGATGAACTGACGCCGCAGACGTTTCTTGAGAGTTAAGAGTCCTACTGCTTCCGGAGAGAGAGCGATGTTGCTACGCACGTTGCGTAGGTCAACTGCGCCGCCAGGAGCTGCAATTTAAGCTGCATCTTTGATCTTCTTCATAAAAGTTTCAACCGCTTTCTCAATATCGTCTGCTGTATTTATCTTTGTATTGAGGTTAAAGGCATTGTTAAGTTCGTACTGAAACAGCCTTATATTCGCACCAGGTGGAACCAGCATCCTAATAGGGGCGGTACTATGAGGTGACGTTGTTAGTGAAGCGATCAGCGGTAAGTGATCAGAAGAAAGGTCATACCTCTTCGCGTACTGATAGTAGACTGTTAGCTATACCTTTGTACAAGAAGAAGTCGATACATGAAGGTACATTCCTCGTGTTATACGGGTAGTGAGTGGGTCTGCCTGTAGCCAGAATCTGAGTTGAGCTGCCGCAAATAACATCGTGAAGTGCTGGAGCCTCGAGCATTCGCTCTTATACTACCCCAGAGGCGATGCTTAGCGTTAAAATCACCTCCAATGATAAACTTTTGACCATGTTGACCAATGAGATTATCAAACTCAGAGGAATTCCAAGGCAGGCCTGGAGGAAGGTACACAGCTGACACCGTAATTTCGCCCAAATTAGTGGAAATTTTTACCGTCGCCATTTGTAGGTGATTCGTTGTGATCGAATGCAGGTGATAGTGCACTAATCCCTGCCGGATTAGGATACAAGCTCCTCCTCTGGGGCGACCTCCTGGGTGATCTGCTCGATAGCAGCTGTAACCTATCATATTGAGGGAGGATCCGACGTGTAGGAGTGTCTCTGAAATAAGCATAACATCAATTTCGTGTTTGCTGAGAAACACCTTAAGCTCATTAGCATTGGGGATAATGCTACGAGCGTTCCAGGCTCCGAGGCGCAGTTCGCAAGTCATTAATTGCGCTGCGTCAACGACTTAGAACCTCTGAGTTCTTTGATCTCCTCAAATAGCTCAGCGATGGTTTTTTGAAGACCAGCAATGGTCTGCTGCATTGAGATGATTACTTGTGCGAGGGAGCCATCAATTACCGTTTGGCTAGGATGTTGAGGTTCACCTGCGTTTGTTGCAGGAGAAAACGCAGCATTCGGAAAATTCTGGAACCTTGCGTTTGAGAAAGCATTTCGCTGTTGGGAGTAATTTCCGTCAGGTCGTGTGCTCTGTTGTCCAGTTCTAGTCGCATCTGCATACGATAGGCCCTGCCGCACGATTGAGGTTGGAATAGCTTGTTGCTTGATGTTGCGCATGGGCTGTGGGTGTTCTACGCGGGTCATGGGAGTAATGTTTATCCCAGTTTTTCGGCTTTTGAGCCTCTGTACGTAAATTCTGCAGCCCTTGAAAGTTGCCTCATGTTTTCCTTGGCAATTGACGCACTCCAGGTCATCATAGGTCTTTGCCTGGCATTGACTGGAACCAGTCCAATGAGGCAAACTGCATCTACCACATCTGGGCTCTTTGGTACAATAGTTTTTGGTGTGATCGAAGCCAAAACATCGATAACACTGGCGCATATTTACATTTTTTCTCGGCAGTTCCACTCTGACTCTTTGACGGCCAACTTTATTTATTTTTAGAGCTTCTCTGTTATTGATAGCCCTTTTAATATCAATAAACCAAACGTTCTGGCCAGAAGCCTTGCCTGAATCCGGATCAGAGGAGTCAACATTCTGTGACTTCACCTTTGGGTTATAGGTGTTAACTACAGCGTGACCTTGGGAGGTGAACGCATTTAAAATTTGCTCGACTTGGGTAGAAGCAGCCAAGTTGCACACCACAACCCTGTAGGCTCTGTCTTCCGGGAGGCAGAAGTGAGTGTATTGAAGATTTACTGATGATAGCTTTTTAGTGATAGCTCTGTGGGCATCAGAGTCACGGGGGTATATGCGCAAGTTGCCATTACGCGCGATCTTGAGTTCATATGATTCAGAGTCGAGAAGCCTTTCCAAGGCAGGTACGCCGCTGACAGCAAGTACTGTTATTTGACTAGGTTTTAGTGACTTCTTTGTCACTGGAGTTTGAGCTTGTCGAGATTCTTCCTCTGCAACGGTTTCGACCTGGAGAATGTCCATGCTATTTTCGCCTTTTTGACAGTCATCATGGTTTGCAAGAGCAGCAAATCTATTTAAAGCGAGATGGTTACGATTATGTTCGATTACATGCGCTCTTTTTTTTAACTTTTCGGTGGGGTTGGTAGGCTTCTCTTCTTGGAAGGAACTTTTTTGCCAAGAGACTGAAGCCGGCTGGAATGTGAGCGTATTACTATTTTTTTCAATTTGCGGCAATAGGCGACTATTTCCAACTGTTATCTGGTTAAGATTATTTAATTGGCTTGGGCTGCTAACCATAAGAAGCTCCCTGCCAGTTGTGCTAGGCGGGGGCATGCTCTGAAAGGAGCGTCCTGTACGTGGTACTTCTTGGATGCTATCAGCACCTAAAACGACTTCCGACATCTCGGATTCGAATCGACCATACTTCTCTTGAAGAACCTCTTTTTTTAAATTCCCCGATGAAATATAATTTGATTATTTTGCCAAAAACTTATTTTTTCTTTTTTGTCGGAAAATATTTAATGAAAATAAAATCAAACTGATCCCTTTCTCAATGAAAATCTGACTAAAATGATCCGTTCCACGAAAACCCCATCATACATAAAGAAATTGGAATTCCATGGGTAGCAGAGGAGATCTCCCGTCTCAGTGAAAGGTACACAAGAAGACTGGACAACCACCCCAACCACCTGGCCATCAACCTCCTAGACAATAGCCAATCCCAAAGACGCCTGAAGAGAAAACACGCACTTGACCTCCCCCAATATACACTAGGGTGGCCCGTCAAATTTTTTTTTGCCCTATTCTATTACAAGAAGTATCAAAATTTGCGTAATTTTTGAACACAGATTACAGAAATGCTAAAAAAAATTAATTTATGAACCATCTTGAGGGCTCTGCCGGTCTTCAAAGAATTGAAAAATGACCCTTAAAATGAAATTTTCGTCGTAATTAGTTTCAGAGTGTTACTTTTGATTTCAATTTTCCGCCTAACCAAAACCCAAGCCATCACTGTTTTAATGCGTTATTGCGAGACAGCACATTTTTATATCGTTATCGAAAGTAGCCCTGTTTATCAAAGTCACAGATGACTTTGTAAATCATTTCAAAATATGCTTCCATATCATAAAAATTACCAACCAAGAGGATGCGACAACTTTTATGTCTCCCATGGGATCTAAATATATTGATGAGGACTTTCCTCTACAGCATATTTTGGATTTGTGACCGTTGGAGATGTATTTGATAGCTGACAGCACAAAGCAAGCATTACCAAGGTCATTATCACTCCCAGTTTAGTTAATAGGGCGTTACCTTAATCTCTGGATGATGGGTCTACTTTGACGTGTATTTCTGTCATCTAAGTCATTTATTTAAGCTAGAGGACAAATTTTGTTTAATGGTCTTGTTACCAAATTTTCCTGCTAATTTAGCTTTACTACTCTGACTTTCTCGTCTTTGCCTTTGTGGACTTCTTCCACTTTCCCCAAAGGCCACCTCGCTGGATGACAGTTCTTGTCTTTTAATACTACGATTCTCCGTTTCTTGATCTTTGGGAAATCTTTTTCCCCCTTATATCTTTTCTGTGAAAAATTTGAATATTTATTTTTTTTTATTTTTCTGTCCTTTGCAAGTTTACAAAGGTGGTTTCACTCATACAATTTCTCATTTTGGACTTTGTTTGTCCTGACACGATCCATCCAAAGATCGTTTTTTGGCCAAGAAGTGGTCCTTTTTTAACTATTTCCGGCCCTAAAATTTATGCGTATAAATTAGCACCTATTATTATATGAATACCACGTGGGATATCTAATAAGGTAATCGGGATCTCGTAACGAAAATTCTTTCCACTCCTGTTTATTTTTATTTACCTTAGTTTCAGGAAGATTTTCTATTAATTTCGGTAAAATAATTTCATTAACATGTTATATTTTTGAATTTGTCTTTTTAATGGGCAACTTTAAGATGTGTTTTGAAATAAATTTATTTCTGGATTTCTGGATATACCACTAATCTCCCTTTGAGACCTGATTTTGGCCGTTTAAATTTTGTGCCGCCTTTTCTGATATTATTGTGCTTTGTGAACCATTATCAATCAAAGCTTAATATTTTTGAATCTTTCCATCTTTACCTTTAATTGGAACATAAGCTGTGAGCACTAACGCTTGTTCAGATGTAATGCATGTATTTACATATTCGTTTCTAATGTGTAACATGCTATGGTGGTTTCCATTGCAATAGGAGCATAATAACTCATTAGTAAATTTTTTCGGATAGTGCCGCAAACACTTAAAACACAAACTCAATTTTCTAGCTTCGTCCACTCTTTCCTGGGTACTTATTGCTTTAAATTTTTGACACATTTTTACAGAATGCCCGGCCATTTTTGTTGGTTATTTAGATAATAAAACACACTCGCAATGTTGAATTGTGTGAAGAACTGACTTCAGTAAGAGAACATAAGAATGGGAAGTAAAGCATAAGAGATTACAAAGTTGCCAGATAGTTGGTATAAAGCTTACAAACAAAAGATACTCGATATTCAACATAATCGATATTCAACACTTCCTCTTAAGCTACATACATTTATTTTAATTTAATCCAAGATACTTAAATAATTAATAATGCTTTTCCTTCCTAAGCCTTTTGTAAAGATAACAGCAACATTTTCATTAGTTGATGCATAACATATTTTAATTCAATTTCTTTACTTCGACTTTCTCTCTTACGAAGTGATACTTATTATCAACACATATGTAGTGCTCTTGTGTACAGGGTTTTTAGCGATATGCTGCACCCTAATCAGCATCAGCAAAGCCCTTTACTGGGTCTTCAGTTTTGTTATTTGTTATGCTTAGATTCATGGTTACAGATACGTAAAGACACGGCCCGCTTTTACATCTTTTCAAAATCTAAACTTCTCAAAACCTCATCCAGTGTATTATTCCAGGATCGTCCAGATTGTTTTATGCCAAAGATTGCCTTTTGCAGCTTCAATACTTTCGTTGGGTGATTCTCGTCAACATAGTTCTCCGGCTGCTTCATGTAAACCGTTTCTTCCAAATTAATTAATTAATTAATTATGCATTAGAGATTTCCACTTCACGCATACATAGCTCATTCTCTGCGGCGATAGCCAATAGAACTCGAATTGTTTTATAACGTATTACTGGAGAGAATATTTCCCAGTAATCGACTTCAAAATGCTGCCCGGATTCTTTGGTAACTAGTCTAGACTTGAATCGTTCGATTTCGCCAACTTTGTTTCGTTTTATACGAAAAACCCATTTTGATGCAATGGCCTTTTGCTAGGGAGGTAGGTTCACCAAGTCCCATGTCTCGTTCTCTCTTAAAGCGTCCGTTTCCGTTTGTATCGAATCTCGCCAGTTACAACCATTCTGCTGCTCAACGCTTCTGCAACGGATTTCGGTGTTTCAATGTCATCCGAACTTTCCAGGTAACTTAAAACATTGTACTGCTTTCGGGGCCTGCCGCGTTGGCCTGTCCGTACAATTCTTGATCTTCTGCCTTTTACAATGGCTCTTCTGCATCGTTGGCGCTGGCAAACTCTTCCCCTTCTTCGTCTGAGGCTCTGACAAACTCGTCCCCTTCTTCGTCTGAGGCGCTGACAATCTCGTCCCCTTCTGCTTCTGAGTCACTGCGCTCCGTGTCCTGTAGCTCTTGATTTACCGGCTCCAGCTGTAAGACTTTGATAGGTGGCTCGAGACGAAGAGTGTTTGTCGCAAAGCCAATTCTTGAGTTCTGTGCAGCTTAATTAAACTCACCCTCTAAAAATTGTACGTCACGACGTACCACAACTGACCGTTTTTCGGGATCGAAGAGACGATACGCTTTTGTCTCAAATAAATATCCAACGAACACATACTCGCTTCCTTTTGCCTAAAACTTCCCCTTCTTCAGTTTTTTCAGTGCAAAAACGCGTGATCCAAAGGTGCGAAGATGCTTTACAGATGGACTTCGCCATTTCCATAACTTAAAGGAAGTCCCTCCATTGAGAACTTTAGTTGGACATCTATTACCCAAACAAGCTGCGGTTTGCACAGCGACAGCCCAAAGAAATTCCGGTAAATTTGCGTGAATTACGAGACTTTTTTCCATTTTTATTAACGTGCGATGTGCTCGCTCAGCAATACCATTTTGCTGCGGCGTGTAAGGTACCGTCAATTGCCTTTAAATTCCGTCAAAAAACGTCAAATTGTTTGTTTTTATATTCGGTGCCGTTATCACTACGCAATACCTTTACTTTATTATTTGTTTGCATTCAACATAACTTTTGATTAGCTTGAATTTTTAAACACTCCACTCTTTGTGCGCATAACTGTTGTTCTGCTTTGTGTATGGCGGCATCTCGTCGCTTGTTTCTATTGCGACTACAAGAATAAGGCAAACTAGATAAAAACATTATGCATTAGACATTAAACTCGTCTTGACTTCACATACTCATTACGAATTCTTCTCTGAAGTTTTCTAGTGTTTTTCCAAATTCATAAGGGATCTGGGCCCATAACCTTTGTTGGTTCTTTAGATAATAAAGCAGACGTGCTATGTTGAATTGTGAGCGTTTAATGAAGAACTGACTTCAGTAAGAGAACATTATAACGTGAAGTAAAGGATAAAAGATAACAAGGTTGTCAAGTAGTTGGCAACCATAATCGATATTCAACAGTTTTGCACATCGGACAATTCACTTCGTTGGAGTAATTTTAAAACACCTTTTCTACATGGATTTCTTCCTCTACTGAGGTCAACGAACTAAGCCGTTTATTTAAAAATTCCATGACATCTCTCAGTGTCTGGATTTCGTTTGATTTTTCAACATTGCCCTTATATTGCTGTAGAGCTTCTTTACTACATATTTTGATAATGATGTGTATATATGTGTCGAATATTTTTCTATTATTCTTGTACTTTCTTGTTAGCAGTTTCCAAGCTGCATTATAATTAAATTTTTATTTTGTGCACAATGGTATTTATTTTAGTCTCTGTGTCTCTTACCACTTGGGGGAACACCAGAGGACTTCGTTTTTGACTATATTTTTTGGTTTCTAGTCCGAAGGCTTATTTTTAACCTACCGTGGACTGAAATTTTAGCGCGAATCTGCACACCTGAGTTACCTCAAGACGGAAAACGACAGTCCCGAAGGACTAAATGTTAAGAGGAGCCCCAAAAAAATCGAACTCCATGAGTTCGAGTTAAAAACGCTTTTATTCATATGCTTTAACATCCGAAGAAACAAAAAAATCACCAAATTAGGTTCTTATACGTATACGTATACACTATCCATATGTAGGTATGTGCGCTGGTGGCAAAGTATTTTATGATCCAACAGCGTGGTGTTGTCAAACGGATGCGAGTACATGTTCCTTTAAGGGACCAGTCATAAAAATTCATTATTTATTATCTAGTAGCGAACTTATGCATTTATTGTTGAAGGGATCGGTCCTAACACCCATTATTTATTATTGGTGGTTGTCGCGGATCGATCGGTGTAATCGATAGGTGTGGTCAGTATTTTCGTGATAGTGATAGAATTTAGTAGACAAATGTGTGCGGGTACACTGTCGGCCGCCATTGGAAGCCGCAAAAAACTTAGCGTGCATTGTCGCACGAGAGTTTGGAGGGCAAACTGCGGTAAGATAGGATTCGAATAATTTATGTTGAATAACCTTAAAAAACGATTATAGAATAAAACGAGCTACTACTGACGGAAGAGTCTTTCCTTTCCTTCGGGATCCAAAGGGGGTAACCGTTGAAGGCAACTCCACTCGAGCGACGACATCTTTTATTCGCAGTCCGAGGGAGACTGCAAGGGCAACTTGCGCTGGAATGACGGCTTAGACGGCCAGCTAGGAGGATTTATGAGCGCAGCCAGCTGTCACGAGGCGCAAGGAGCGCCAAGCATCGACGGCCGCAGACAACGGCCACAAGGTGTCGGAGACGCCATTTTGGAGCGCGCACAGGCGCCGCCATATTGAAGCTGGGGAAGATGCAGCATTCCCCCAGGAAGAGTGCCCGGCTGAATGGAGGAGAAGCCACCCCCATAACAACGAGATCAGCAGCCAGTGAATAGTGGAGCAGGAACCCGGCCGCGGGTGAATATCACGGCGGCGACGATTTCTTGCCCGGCCACTACGGAGACTACAGTAGCTTCCCAAATCAGAAGTACTGCCGTCACAGCTGCGAGCCCAGCGCCGGAGATGAACAAGCCCTCCACGTTGGATCTCACGGAGAGACTCGCAGCGTTGGAGAAGGGGCTGGAACAAGTTGCGCGCCAATCGCAGTTGGCCCAAGCGCAGTTGGCGCCAACGGTGGAGCGTCGAGTCGGCCGCCATCTTGGAGCGGCCCGCCATTACCCACATCTAACGGAGAGGCCTTACATATCGGGGTCGGGTCGGTGCCCTATAACGGTGACGGCGCGAGCGGTGCGGCCTGCACGCAGACGCCATCTTGGAGTTGACCGCCATTGCTAACAACTAGCAACCAATTTGTGAAGCCACTGTGTGCAACAAGCACTGCGCAGTCAGCGCATGGATTCGTGCTACCGGGCGTGAGCGTCCACAATGTGGCAACAGCATCGCCATTTGTTGGATCCTACGCCGCGATGACGCCGAATGGAACCCAGGGAGCATATGGGCCAAGGAAGCTTCCGGACTTGCCT
Source organism: Drosophila merina (assembly GCA_035047645.1). Classification (NCBI taxonomy): domain Eukaryota; kingdom Metazoa; phylum Arthropoda; class Insecta; order Diptera; family Drosophilidae; genus Drosophila; species Drosophila merina. The sequence goes on along the minus strand of JAWNPH010000007.1, from coordinate 820,641 downwards.
GTATTTGGAGGGCACGCCGAGGAGTGGCCGATCTTCAGCTGTGCGTTCGTGGAGACGACCCGAGCGTAGAATTGCACGGATCTGGAGAACAACCAGAGACTGTTGAAGGCGCTGAAGGATGAAGCCCGTGAGACAGTGAAGGCGCTACTAATTCATCTGGGGAATGTCAGCGCCGTGATGGAGCAGCTGCGCTTTAGGTTCGGCCGACCGGAGCAGCTTATACGCAGCCAGCTGAACAGCGTGCGAGAGGTGCAGCCAATTTCGGAGCACAATTTGGCGAAGATCGCAGCAGCGAGGGAACCAGCCAGCAGTTCCCAGACGCAGCCCGGCCTTGATGCATTCGGTGCGAGATGGTCACAGGGACCAAGAGGGGAACCAGCAGCCGGCCGTTCCCAGAAACAGCCTGGAGAGAGGAACTCCACGTGAAGCGGGAGCGCCCATGCAGAGGAATTTGAGCTGCGTCGACGCCGAAGGTGGCCGGCTACTGTTCCGTATACTGCCAGTTACGCTGTACGGAGCTAGGCGGAAAGTGGATACGTATGCGCTCCTAGATGATGGATGCTCCGTCACGATGATCGATGTCGAGCTGCGAAGAGATCTTGGAGTGCAGGGAGAGCGTCGTCAGCTAAATATCCAATGGTTTGGAGGTAGGGCAACCAGAGAGCCTACCAACGTGGTGAGTTTAAAGATAAGCGGAGTTGGAAAGCTCACTCGCCAAGTATTGAGAAACGTGTATGCCATTTCGAGCCTGAGTCTGCCGATGCAGACATTGAATCGATAGGATGTTTCTAGGCGTGAATAGGGATGCGCGTCTGCCGATGAAGCCCTACAGCAACGCGGTTCCGAAGCTGCTCATCGGCCTGGATCACGGAAATCTCGGATTGCCACTTAGAACGAGGCGGTTCGCTAGAGAGGAACCGTAAGCGGCCGCAACCGAGCTGGGCTGGGTGGTGTTTGGGCCTGTAAGTGGGCACTCGACTACGCCATCACCGAGGTCCTGTCTACTTGCCGTGTCAGTGGATGACGCGATGGAACAGATGGTGGAGGACTACTTGGACATGGAGAACTTTGGAGTAAAGCCCGCGCCACAGGTCGCAGCCAGCGACGATGTGCGGGCACAAAGGATGCTTGAAGACACTACGGTGAGAGTGGGGCGTCGCTTCCAGACGGGATTACTCTGGAAGGACGAACACGTTGTGCTGCCATAGAGCTACGAGATGGCGTACAAGAGGCTGGTCAACGTAGAGAAGAAATTGAAGCGCAATGAGCCGTTGGCGCAGGAATATGATCGGATTATAAAGGATTACGTGTCTAAAGGATACGCAAGGAGGCTGCACCCGGATTAGGTCGTGGTGAGGAGCGACCGGTTATGGTACTTGCCACATTTTGGTGTCGAAAACCCCAACAAGCCCGGTAAGGTACGGCTTGTGTTTGACGCTGCAGCCAAAGTTGGAGGAATCTCGCTAAATTCGGAGCTGGACAAAGGGCCTCAGCATTTTAAGCCTTTGCTGCGCTATTTCATTTCAGAGAGGGAGCAGTCGGTGACATCAAGGAGATGTTCCACCAAGTGCTGATCCGACCCGAGGACAGATGTTCCCAACGATTCCTTTGGAGAGATGGCGACGACAAGAGAGATCCGGATGTCTATGAGATGAACGTAATGACGTTTGGAGCAGCATGCTCTCCAAGCGCTGCACATTACGTGAAGACCGTGAATGCCCTGAAGTTTCGGGATTCGGATCCGAGAGCAGTCAAGGCTATCACCGATTACCATTATGTCGATGACTATGTAGACAGTTTCGCTACAGAGAGCGCGGCTATTAGCGTATCTACCCAAGTGAAGGAGATACATGCGGATGCTGGATTCGAGTTATGCCAGTTTTCATCCAGCTCGCCCACCGTGGAGACGGCTTTAGAACCTGGACGCGTCAATAGCGTCGGATGCGGTGAGGCTGAGCAAAAAATCTTCGGAATGCGTTGGCAGGTAGCAACGGATGATTTCAGATTCAACGTGGAGTATCATCGAGTGCCAAGCAGCGTTCTGAGTGGAGATCGAGCCCCTACGAAGAGGGAATATTTGAGTCTGGTGATGTCAACGTTTGATCCGCTGGGATTCCTGTGTTGCCTCATGATTACAGCGAAGCTGCTGCTGCGAGAGATTTGGAGGCAGAAGATCCAGTGGGACGAACCACTACCAGAGGAGTTAAGCAAAGCATTTGCGACTTGGCGCAAAGAGATGGACGTCGTGGGACAGTTCCGATGTCTTCGCCATTATTTTGGGCGTGACGCAGTCCGGGCCATAGAATTGCACGTCTTCGTGGATGCTAGTCAGGCAGCATTCGCGGAGGTGGCCTATTGGAGGGTCACATATGAAGACGACAACGTGCTGGTGAGCTTCGTATGTGCAAAGACGAAGTGCGCCCCGATAAGAACAATGACGATCCCACGGCTGGAGCTGCAGGCAGCAGTTCTCGGAATCAGGCTGATGAACACTGTCAAGGAGGAGCACAGTGGGGCCATCACGGACCTAGTGTTATGGACGGACTCAAAGACGGTGCTAAGATGGATCGGCAGCACCCACCGCCGGTATAAGCAGTTTGTTGGCAACTGAGTGGCAGAGATTCTCGAGTCGTCAAAGATTTCTCAATGGAGATGGGTGCCTACGGCCGACAATGCGGCGGATGAAGCGACGCGGTCGCAGAGGGGAGTCGACCTTAGCCCGGATTCAAGGTGGCTAAGAGGACCTGCATTTTTGAGGCAGCCAGCAGCCAGCTGGCCGGGGCCTGAGGAAAGAACTGAGCGTGTTCCAGACGCCCCCGATGAAGAAGAGATGCCCAGTGAGTTTGCATTAGTCGTGGCAAACGAATTTGTTATTCAGTTTCAGAGATTCTCAAGCTTCAATCGCCTGGTGAGGATCATGGACTGGGTCCTATGGTTTGCGCGCGTATGCCGCAAACAGAGAAGCGATCTCGAGGAATATGGCCTTACTGCAGAAGAATGTAAGGACGCGGAGAACCTGTTGGTCAGACAGGCACAGTTGGAATCGTTTCCCGACGCGATGAGGTCGGTCGAAACTGGACGTCGCTAGCTCGAGCGACTTTCGAGGGTTGGTACCCTTCCTGGACAAGAACGGGATTCTGCGAGCTTACGGCAGAATTGATGCCGCACTGTGCATGCCGTACAGTGCGAGGAGGCCCGTAATACTGTCACACAGGCATAGTCTGACAGAGCTGTGCGACATTTCCACGCTAGGATGAAGAATCAAAATGTGGATGTTACGATCGCTGAGATCCGGACGAGATTCTGGGTCACGAAGATAAGGCGAGTGATGCGGAGAGTGATCTCATCGTGCAACGAGTGCAAGTTGCAGCGAGTGCGGCCGATGCCGCCGGTAACCCTATGGGACCCTATCCAGAGGACAGATTGGATGCGGGTGGATGGCCATTCAAGTACACTAGATTGGACTACTTTGGGAAACTGCTGGTAACTGTGTCCCGTCACAAGGAGAAGCGTTGGGTCGCCTTGTTCACGTGCTTGACAACAAGTGCGATTCATCTGGAGCTGGCGCATGACCTGTCGACGGATTCCTGCATAATTGCGATCAGGAACTTCGTCTGCCGTAGAGGGCCAGTACATAGACTGCGCAGCGACAAGTGCAAGAACTTTGTGGGAGCTGACAGGGAAGCCAGACGCTTTGGTAACGTGTTCGAGATGGAGAAGATTCAGAGTGAGTTTTCAAGCAGAAGCATAGAGTGGGTTTTCAATTGCCCACTAAACCCGTCTGAGGGCGGAGTATGGGAGCGCATGGTGCGGTACGTCAAGAGAGTACTGCGTCATACCCTGAAGGAAGTTGTGCCGAAGGACCACGTATTGGAGAGTCCCTGATTGAGGCGGAGAATATTGTGAATTCGCGTCCGCTTACCCATGTGCCTGTGGATGCGGAACAGGAGGCCCCGTTGACGCCAAATGACTTACTTAAGGGAGTAGCCAATCTGCCGGATACACCTGGATCGGATGTGGAGCTGCCAATGGAGGGTTCTACAAGAAAGCAGTGAAGGATTGCTCGCAAGCTGCGAGACCGTTTCTGGAGGAGGTGGGTCATGGAGTACCTGCCTACGCTTGTGCGCCACGAGAAGTGGTGCCGAAGAACGGGCCCATCCACCCGGGTGATATGGTCTTCGTCTGCGATCCCGCCTTACCCCGGCGAGAGTGGTGCAAGGGCATCGTGGAGGAGGTCTACAGCGGAGATGGAGTCATCAGGCGCGCCAAGGTGCACGTGAGCGACAACGGCCTATCGAGGACAATGATGCGACCCGTCTCTAAACTTGCAATTCTGGATTTGAGTGAATCGGTTATTCACGGGGTCGGGGATGTCGCGGATCGATCGGTGTAATCGATAGGCGTACTCAGTATTTTCGTGATAGTGATAGGATTTAGTAGATAAATGAGTGCGGGCACACTGTCGGCCTCCATCGGAAGGCACAAAAAACTTAGCGTGCATTGTCGCACGAGAGTTTAGAGGGCAAACTGCGGTAAGATAGGATTCGAATAATTTATGTTGAATAACCTTAAAAAACGATTATAGAATAAAACGAGCTACTACTGACGAAAGAGTCTTTCCTTTCCTTCTGAATCCAAAGGAGGTAGCCGTTGAAGGCAACTCCACTCGAGCAACGACAGTGGTTGTCCGATCCCTTTTACATTATTTGTATCTTTTTATATATACACATGTTTAATGCTTGAACGCCACATCAACAACACATCTGCAGTTCAATTATTTCTTCATGCCATGGTTTCATTAGACGTCGCTCCGCTTTATTTTAGATGGCTTCCGTAATGGCCATTGAACAGATGTCATCTATAAGGACTTCAGTAAAGCATTTGACTCTGTCAACCACTCACTCCTTTTGAGTAAGCTTAATATCTTAGGATTTCCCTCAGACCTTCTCACTTGAATTTCCAGCTACTTAGCTGGGACAACCCAACGTGACCTTTTTAATGATGTACACTCCCACCTTGTTAGAGGTACATCGGGAATCCCCAAGGAAGCCATCTTTGGCCGTTACTTTGTACTTTGGTGTTACTTTGGTGACGACTAACATTTAACATTCCAACTAGACGGACTAGAAATTTTAGTCCCCTGTTCCTAAGTTGTTGTACATCTACATATGCCCAGCATGAACCTTTTAGGGTTTTATGTTCTGACTACAACGACTTATACTCTATTACTTCACTCTGCATTTCCACTTCTATCAAATCAATTAGCACGAACCTTTCAGAGCAGCAAACGCACTCTTTTTCTTCCTCGTAAACTTTTCTATACTTTATTCTCTCGGGTCTATCCCCGCGATCCGAGCCGTACGATAAACGACAGCGCCCCTCGGTTGATTGTGATGTGGGCTGTACGTAAGAAAGTGGGAAACGCCCAAAAAAAAAATTTTTGATATTATGATTTATGAGTATATGAAATATCCATAATTTGGATTAATATACTTTAGGAATTACTTATAGAGGTAAGCATTATTGCAATAGTAGATTAAGCACGTATATATGTCTCGATAAAAGCTTTAAGACGATAGTTGATCGATGCTTTATCCATCGCAAAGAAAAAGAAAAAATTGAATAAAAATGAAGTTCTAGCAAAACAGTGCAAAATCGCAAACTAAAGGACTTTTAAACAATGTTTGAGCGTAAGACGCAATAGAACCAGAGTAGTGCTGGAAATTTTAGGAAAAACATGGATAGATAGATATAAGTTTAAATTTTTTAAAAAGTACCGCAGTACGTGTGGAATGGGTTCGGTAGAGACGGTGTAACCCTGTATATATGTACATATCGTAAAAACAAGAATTTCACAGTTCCATAGACTGAAATTTTTTTTTTTTTTAACTTTACTGTATTTATTGGATCTTTTCAGGAATTGTGAGACTAACAATAAGTTTTCAAATCTTAATTTTAAGTGATATTCAACAGTTCTTTTAACTGTGGTCTGGAAAAAAAGGACCTAATGATCAGCGCTGGGTCGGAAGGTCCTTGCGGCGAAAGTCGGGATCGGTCGCAAACCCGTGTTAAACTTTTTGCAAGGTGGTTCTCGCAAACCAATGTTAAATTTCTCGCATGGTGGTTAGGGTGTGACGTTAATTTGCTCATGTACTTTTGTTTTTAATGGATTATTTTTGACAGATCTGATATTAATGTCTCTTTGTATATTTTCATTTCGGATATACCAGAGTGCTTCAGTAATTGTTCTCAGTATCTTTGATTGGCCCCTTTGCATGATATCAATTATACTACTGCTGGCACTTCCCTAAAGTTGGGAACTATACGTCCAAAATGGTTTTAGACGGAGTTGTAGAGTAGAACCCTGTAGTCCAGACAGAGGAGGGACCGAGAAATGATAAGCCAGTGGAGACTACTAGCGTACTACCTTAAGGTGTGTTCTTTTGGCTTTAATGTGCCTGCGCCAGAGGAGTCTTTGGTCGAGACGTATCTCGGAGTGCATCTCGACCAAAGACTTCACTTCATTGCTTTCGGTATTACGGTGTTGTTTAAAGTGATTGATGGACAGTCTTGCCGATTGTGTGTAAATGTTACATGCTTACATTTTTGTTCATTTATTTTGATTCGCCAGTCAGATAGCCACTTCTCAACGGGCACTATATGAAAAAAAGAGTTGATTTGTTGCTTTTCCCGTTTCGGATCGACTTAAGATCGCAGTGTCGTCTGCAAACTTAGAAGTTGTTAGTAGTCTGCTCGTGGGTATGCCTGCTGTGTAAAGGACGTACAGCTTTGGTCCAAGTACGCTACCTTGAGCAATTCCAGCGTTTATAGCATGTTCGTCGAACATGTCAGAGTTGGGATGAGCTTTCCATACTGAATTTTTGCTGCCTGAAATTGAAAGTTGCTCTATATAACGAAGTTGGGCGTTTTTGTCTTTTTGCTTCAGTGCATTGGAGAGTTTTTGTGAGGCATTTTCGAATCTTTGCTTGGCGATCTTTGAATTTGACACTCCCCGTCGCATACGTCGTTTTTCAAGAACGAGCCTTTCGATGTCTGCGTTTGTCGCCCTGACAGGTGCGCTCTCTATTTGAAGTGTTGAGATTCTGGCGGCTGTAGCTAAAACACTCTCCAATGTATTTGCTGTGGATTCAATCTGAACCTACATATGTGTTTTCTGTATTTGACCCAGTTTGTTCTCTTTGATTTTAATCTGTTAGCGTGCATTGTAGTCTCAGGGCGTTGGAGAAGGTCTAGATTTAACAGAACTGGCGAGTGGTCGGATGGTAAATCCGATAGAGATTCGGCACTGATGAGGTTTCGAGGGATATTTTTAGTTATAGCGAAGTCGATCAAGTGTAAATTTTGTTCGGCACTGATGAGGTTTCGAGGGATATTTTTAGTTATAGCGAAGTCGATCAAGTCTGAATTTTGTTGGGCTCGGTAGGCCAGTATGATGGTCTGCCTGAAGAGACGTAGTCAAGCTTTCTGTTTGCCTTTATGATGGCGTTATACAACTGTTTCCCTTTTAGGGGTGACAAAGCGTGATCCCCAGTGTGTGTGTTTGGCGTTGTAGTTACCTGCAGCTATGAAGTGGTCTCCTAGGGTGTTGAAGAAGCCCAGAAATTGTTGTTGGGAAACGTTGAAACGGGGGGGACAATAAACCGCTGCGAGGGTATGATTGCCGCTTCTTAGTTGTACATTTATGGATTTGGCCTGCAAGTAGTTTTTTCCAAACTCTTTATGGTAGTGGTGTTTGATGCGATTTTCAATCAGGATACCAGTTCCGCCATGTGCATTTCCATCTGGATAATTTGTTTCGTAGAACAAAAAGCCACTTATTTGAAAGTTGTACTCAGAAGTGAGATGTGTTTCTGACAGAAGCAGGACGTCAATGTGATTGTCATGCAGGAATTGAGTTAGTAGAGTCTGTAAGTCCCGATTTTAGCCGTTTGGGAAGGTCACATTTTGAAAGGTGGTCACAGTTCCAAATAAGGACCTCTTGCCGTTGCAAAAAAGACTTCTGGGGATATTTTTGATTGTATAGGGGTATTCTGTGCGTTATGGAGGCGGGCAGACGTTACTCGATGATTAATCCGGCTTTTGAAGTCTTTGTATATTGGACAGCCCCTATAGTTTGCTGTGTGGTAACCCCCACAATTTCCGCACTTTTTAGAGGTGGGATCACTTTTGTAGGTCGTGCAATGAGCCGAGTCATGAAGCTCTCCACAGACGACACAAACTGAACGCAAAGTGCAATATGCTCTTGTATGGCCATATTCTTTGCAATTAGTGCATTGCACGGGGCCTTTGCACTTTTGTGGTTCTTCTACAGTGATTCTACGTTGCAGAAGAAACTGTAGCTTGTAAATAGGATGCACTTAATTTTTCCTGATAGTTTTAGTGTCAGTTTCCAGCTCGACTTTAAAGATAAGTTAAACAAAAACAAGTGAGAAAAGTTATCTTCGGCTTGCCGAAGATGGTATACCCTTGAAAACAACAAAGTTTTCCATACAAAGACTTGTTTTCATATCGGTCGTTTGTATGGCAGCTATATGATATAGTGGTCCAATCCGACCAATTCTTAAATTTGATCTGCGTGCAACAAAAATAATGATCTGGTAAAAATTTCAAAGCGCTAGCTTTAAATTTACTGTCTATTTTTTGCATAGAAACAGACGGACAGACGGACAGACGGATAGACGGACAGACGGACATGGCTACTCGACGACTCGGCTGTTGATGCTGAACAAGAATATATATACTTTGTGGGATCGGAGATGCTTCCTTTAATGCGTTACACATTTCTGGACAAAATTATAATACCCTTTTTCAAGGGTATAAAAAACAAACGTTGCCAATCCCAACCATTGGGAGCAACCTAGCTTGCATCTTAAAATTTAAAAATACCACCCGTAAAATTGCATGAAGAAAGATAAGGAATGTTAGGAACTTTGGTAATAGAGAAAGATAAAATAAAATATTGATAATATAGAACCCATGAGTTGCCAATTGAGTAAACTATCCGGGGAGAGGCATGGCAGCCTGAAGTTTTAGTCGGACACTTTTTGGAGGGTAGAGAGCGCGAGTGTCGATCAATATTTGAGACCTCGTCAGGAAGATGATAGCTGCAGTCATTTTCCCTTTTAGATTTTGTTTTTGATGCTTTTATATTTTAGTTTCAGTTAGGAATCCTAAAATTTAATTTAAGTAGGTGTGGTCAGGATTGATAGCAACAATCCACCCCACGCCGAAGATGTAAGGCACCAGAATATTTCCTCGGCTATCATATGTTGTCGTTGTAGGAGAAGTCCGTAGTCTCTAGTCACTCCTTCTCTAGTAGAATATCGACCGTTACACTGAAACTGTATATAATTTAAATGAATACATAACCGACCCAAGTCAGATATTTGAAATTATTGGAGTTTGACTTCCACAAGCTTATTACTTTTTTTTTAACCATACCCTGCAGATTTTCTTAAATAAAATTGTTCTCTGGCCAGCACCTTTCCAAACAATTCATCTCAAACATCGGCAATGGCACACGTATAAAAAAAAAGATGATGTGCGCATTTTGTAAGCATTGTTAAATTTATTGACGTAGTCCACATTTACATAGGATTTCGTTTTGGATAACCGAGCCGAGCCGAGATATCAATTATATTATATATTACATTATTTATTGGAAAAGGAGCGAGGAGGACACAAATGGAATACCGGGTACCCTATAGTCGAGAAACTTGACTATAGCCGTCCTTTATTATTTTTAGTTACTCATTATTGATATCAAAACGCAAAACAGCGGTGCCAAATAAGTCCGTTGCTAAAATTACTAGTTCAGAACCAATCAATAAAATCGAACAATTTACACGGTTTTCTTTTGTATAATATAATCATATAATCATATAATATAATATGTCATCATATAAAATTAGTATTTGGCTAACAACCCGCGTCTTCAAGTCTCATATGCGATACTCGCACTGATTTTTCTTTTTTAGTAAGTTTTCTTTGTTTCTAACTTTTACAGGAGCGGACCGGTAATCGTTTCAAAATCTACAATTGGCCTAAAGGGACATGCAATAAATTTCCAAAAAATGTCGTAAATAGCCCGTAATCACGCTTGTTGTTTAGTTTAAATTGTTTTGCTTAAATCATAATGATTATTTGTAGTTATTACTATTTTGCTCACAAATAATGATAATTTGTATCTAGAAAATTTTTGGTAAATACAGCATCAAATTTCTTGTTTTTATTCTAAACTCAATGATTAGGGTGCATGTTATTTACAAAATATACGAATACACAATTGCTTCAAATCAGAATCAGAAGAGCTGAAGTTTATACATTGTTGGCCGATCTCTTTAAGAACTTTAAAATTAGACCGGCTTATTATAAAATAGATTTTGCAGAAAAGTCCAAAGCTTCTGCTACCAAAAAGTAGGAAGTTATGGAATTTCCGATCGTTCAGTTATATTGAAGCTATACGTTATAGTCCGATCTGTATAACATTTTTTAGATGAGTCAACGTGGAACTTTACATGGATCATGGAACATTTATTTATGACCAAAAATATAACACCCTCTTCAAGGGTTTTGTGAAGATTTCAAAAAAATAATTAAAACAAAACATTCGAATATCCTCGCTATAATTTTTTTTCTGCGACCCAACAAAATAAAACCTTTTGTTTTTTTCTGAATTATGCTGTTGTCGTACCTCAATTATAACAGTGGCTACATACTGAAAAAAAAAAAAAAAGGAAAAGTTATCTTCGGCTTCCCGAAGATGGTATACCCTTGCAGACCTTTACAAAATTGCAATAAGTACTAATGTAAAAATTAGAAGTCTTTTCAAAATTATTGGTATGGCTATGTCAAATGAATAAATGTTGAATTCGGTTGCAATAGCTTGGAAAACAAAAAGTTTTCCATACAAAAGCCTTGTTTTCATATCGGTCGTTTGTATGGCAGCTATATGATATAGTGGTCCGATCCGGACCAAACTTTTACAAATCGTGTACAGCTATGTCAAATGAAAAAATGTTGAATTCGGTTGCAATAGCTTGGAAAACAAAAAAGTTTTTCATAAAATAACTTGTTTTCATATCGGTAGTTTGTATGGCAGCTATATGATATAGTGGTCCGATCCGACCGATTTTTAAACTTGATGTAACAAAAATAAACTGCTTGTAACAAAAATAATGATCTGGTAAAAATTTCAAAACGCTAGCTTTAAAACTGTCTATTTTTTGCATAGAAACAGACGGATAGACGGACAGACGGACATGGCTATATATACTTTGTGGGGTCGGAGATGCTTCCTTTAATGCGTTACACATTTCTGGACAAAATTATAATACACTTTTTCAAGGGTATAAAAATATATTTAAAAGTTTAAATCTTATTTAGAGAAAAGAAACTCAAATTCGATTGCTTAATGCCGCACATTTCTTTATTATAAGTGTAAAAATTAAAATGACACATTTTTTCCAAAATTTTACATATTTCTTAATCTTATTTATCCCACTAGCTATTTTTAGCCCCATTTATAAATAAAATTTTCTGTTTACGTAGACACATAAATTCTATAAATGTAATTTTGATATTACATATTCACTGATTATTTTTTATTGCTTTAATTTTCGGTGCAAGTATATATATATATATATATATATATATATATATGTAAACATTTTTCAAATATTTGCTTTTGAATTTTTGTCATTATTATTATTATTATTATAACTATATGTTAGTTATTATCTCATTTTCGTATTTACACTTCTTCGTCTTCGCGTAAAGTTGATTTTTCTTAGTAAAGAAGCACGATTTGCAGAGAGAATTTCATATTAAAATTTAAATATAGATAACTAATTACAATTATTATTAATTATGTCCGTACGTATGCATGTGAAATTAAATTGCACATTGTACAAGTCATGGCTGTGGTCAGTTATAGATTTCTATTGAATTTAATGTTTTTGTGGCACTAAGGGAATCACTAAAACACTTGTTCCGGCCAAAATATATACCTAAATAAGTATACAAAAAAATTGGAATATGAATATCAATTGTTTAATAATATTTACAATAGTAATGTGTTTTTATAATTCATTTTTTTATATTTCTTAATTTTTCTTATTCAAATTTTCATAAATAAAAAATCCAAAAGAAATTTTCCCAAATATATTTTAATGAAAAATGTTATATTCGGTTATATTGTACAAAAATATATTTTAATGTTCATTAAGTTCTATAGGCGTAAAAAAATATTTTGTTTTCTCAAAAAAAAAACCCTATTACCTCGAAGGCGTAGTTTGAAGATTGATAGTGAAGATAATCGATTTAAGAACAGTATGGTAAGATTCTGTTATCAACTTTAATTTTTGTCACAAAGTATTTATTTAGTATTTGAACCGTTTCTACTTCAGCTGTTGAGCAATTCGTTATCAAAATATAGGCAAATTATACTTCATTTATACTTTGTATACATTTAATGTACCGATAAGTATAATTTATATGTACACATTTATGTATTGTATTAGCAAATCCATATGACCTTTATAAACAATGCTCAATACGGCCCTGACAACATGCAGCGAACCGAATAGTTATTATTCTGTATGTGCATTCATTGTATCTGAAAGGGTTGATGATTCTATGAAGATAATGGCAAGAAAGATTTTTTAGCGTAGGTATCGGTATAAAGAACTTACAGCATTATCCAAACAATTGTGAGATGTGTTATGTGTCAAATATCGTGTGTAATGACATATACGATTCTTGGCTTAGGTATGATCCGAAATTTTGCAGAAGCAGGATACTGGATAATACTTCTTGTTTTCTAGGCACTATTTCATTTTATTTACTTTATTTTTATTCAAATTAATAATTGTAAATACATAAATATATTAACTTGATTACTTTTCGACTTTTTTCAATAGTCATTTTTTGTTTTGTTTTAATTATACTCATTTTCAAATTCTACGTAGATAAATAAAAATGCTGATTTTTATATTTTTAAAACTACGAAATACTTTACATTTTCCCATAAAAGTGAATATGTAATATTTTCCATATATCATTTATGACCATATTTTAAAATACAAAAAAAATATTATATATATTTAATATTTTTATATCTATCGGTAAGAACTTAATTACATTTTTTTCTTAACTATGTTTTATGTGACACGGGGCGCAACTCTTTTAATTTTTTTGAGTTTGCCTTCGGTGGAGCAGAGATGGCTTTATACATTCCGATTTTTTTAGTATCCTAAGCATATTATTAATATAAATTAAAATGATAACTACTAATTTAAATAACGGTGGATCGTTCGAATCATACTTTGTTAAAGTGGTGTGCTTACAAGAAAAATTCACTTAAATGTATGGTCTTATAATTTCATTTAAATACGTATGTAAATTGAAAATGAAATTCTTATATATCTAACTTCAATTTCAAGAACGCTTTGTTTTTTTACATTTTTAATGCCACCGCAATTTATTGCTTTTTTTTATTTCACTTCACTTTTTAAAGTGGTAAAAAACCAATACTTATTTTTGCCTCTTCAATTAAAAATATACATACATTATTATAGTCTCTTTTCAATATGACGCATAATTTCAAACTTATTAAAAATAGCGAAAAGATAGATAATATAGAAAAGAATTGATAGTTTTTGTCTTGCAGTGTCAATTTACTATTTGTTCAAACTTATTTCATGTTTATTTTAAAAAGAGGCGTCTACCATTTTTCTGTTGCATACGCTAACTGTTTTATTAAAAATTTACTCACAAAAATAGGATTTAAGTAACATTGAGATCATATATTTTTTATACAAAGGTATATTAAAATTTAAACAAAGACACCCAGCGCTGTATCATATGTTATTTAGTCAATTCATAACAACGAAACCTTTTTATTGGAAAACATCAGATTCCATCTCTAAATACCATTATTTACTTAAACTCGTTTAATTTCCTTATTGTCACGTACAGTAGCTCGGCCACCGACAATGGGATTATGGGTCCCGATCTTTATTACCTCCTACTTCAGCGGCGACGACCACTGCCATTGCCGCGGTTACATTGACCTGATGAAGCAAATGCGACACTTGCTGGTTTTCATGTTGCTCTTTGTCATTAATAATTGTATCTCTTCCATCGATGCTGCTAAGATTCAGCACGACCGACTTGCTTTCTGGGACTTCATAATCATGCGCAGAAAACTTAAGGAACGGTTCATAAGTGCCCAGCTGCAGCTGGATCTGTTGTTCAGGTTCAAACTGTTGCTGCTTGTTATCAATGTATGATTGAAAAGGTGGAGGAGCTGTCCGAATCTCGTAAATAGGAAGACCTTGCTGCTGATGTGGCTGCTGAATATGTGGTTGCTGCTCCCGGTTAGTTGTTTCTGGTTCCATCGGCATAGTGGGCGACGGGCGTGACGACGCCTGAAACGGGTAGTTGTTATCTATTTGCCTTTGGGCATATGAAACGTCGTCCTCTTGAAGTGCAATATTAAAACCTACTTTTGAATGTTGCTGGTGTTGCTTTTGATGTTGATGCTGTTGTGGTGAGGAAGGAGATTTCTTAATTTTAGATGCATTGACAGAAGAATTACTAACATTTGTATCGTTTTTGCATTTCAATATGTTTTCGTGACTATTTTTCTTTGTATGAGAGCTGCACGAGTTTGGGCTGAATTCGTTCTTATTGTTGGAGCAATGAACGATACTGACTTGATTCGTAATTGTATTGATGTTTTTATGGCCAATATTTGATTTAATAACGCTATTGTTGTACGTGTTACAAAAGCTGTTGACATTATATTTATTGGCTTGTGCATTGGTGGGGTTCACCGACAGATCGAGCTCCGATCTATGGAATTTTGGCTATTCCTTAATAAGTCGGTAGATGTGATGAGTGGTACCGCTGTTGTGAGCAGCTACCTCAAAAACATACGCTATACACAGAAGTGTCTCCTGGGTTTCGCGAGCTCGCATTACCTAAAAAAATGTGGCATTAAAAAAAAGATCTTTTGGAAATTAGGTTATTCTTTACATACTTGTAATATTGTAAAATTTTCTAATACACTATTCATCATATAGCGCTCAGGTAAGTTTTTTAACTTCTGTATAAAATTAATCATATACTCGCACATGGGTGAGCGCTGGATTCGATAGACATAGCGGTTATTTTCTAACCGAGAATATTCGCTTTCCACCTTTTCCACTACCTGTTTGCCGAATGAACAAACGATCGTTGAGCATACAAGTACTACGTTTTCATTACTCTCATATCTGCAATGATTAAATATTGAAAAATATTTTTAAACATCGAGTTAACTGATCTTACTGGCTAGTTACGCCATAGAAGTCACCAGAATCGCTCCCGGTTGTTATGTCGGTGTTCAGATCTGCCCAGCACTTAACGAGATAAAATGCATTCTGAGGCCCTTTTTCATATAAATCTTTAAGACCACCAGATTTTTCCGGAAACTTATCAAATATTTGTCGAATATCAACAGTCTGTAAAATGCTTAATATAGATAATTTTCTAAAAATAATTTAATATTTAGAACAAACTCACTTCTAACAATGGATCGGAAAATGAAGGCTTACCGCCTAGTTGAACAAACAGGTGACGGTTATACTGAAAAAATACATATAAATATATTGTCATATGGATGTAAAAATATTCAGGCCGATTAAAAAGCCATACCATATCATCTCTTTGGATTTCCATGAACGCCGTAAACTCAAGTAATCTAAATTTATGAGTTGCAATTGCTCTTCCTTCCCATGGCAATTGTGCGGGTAATACACCGGCTTCAATATCTCCAGATACGGTCGTCGAAGGCTTTCCGGCCGAATAGGGCGGTTGCGCGAACGGTTTGATACTGTAATCATACAAACTACATGTCAATGCAAAAGTGCTGTGTGGCTATCTCCTTTATTAGGTAATAACAACTTACTCTTGCGACGTGCTTGGTTGTAGTCCTGGTTGCCAGAATTGCTGACAAAAAGTAAAATATATTAAGATTTTTATTTAATAAAAGGATTATGTACAGTAAGACTTCTAAGACCTAATAACATTTGTTTACTTTTAGTAAAAATTTAGATGGCTAAAAACCAGGTTCGATTACTCTAATAAATATAAGCAGAGTAAGTTTTAACATTAATTTCTTTTAAAATATTTCAAAATTTCGTTAAATGTATTTATGTAATGTATTTTCGTTTAAGAAAGTATTTATAAATTTTATAAAAAATTAGTTGAACCCTCTAAACTAATATGAAAATGATGATAAAAACGATAGCTCTATTCAAGTGAGAAACAAACTTAGTTAATTTTTATGATAATCGATAATAAAATAGCCGAATTAAAATAACGGGATTGTACGAATACGTAGCATTATTATAGTTCGTGACAAAAATAGAATAAACAATAAAAGAAAAAAATGTTCACCTAAATACAATTATCTTATGTACACTTGTATGCAAGTTATCTGAGATATATAAGTGGCATCATATGCACATGTTCGTAAATTTTTTTGAAAGAATAGAGTTTTTATGTTGAAGCAAGTTAAAGTTCAAGTTAAAGTTAAATCTGCTATATTTCGATTTAAGAGACTAAAAGGCGTATTACTGATCTACCGTCTACCGCTACTGGTCGTTCAGAAACATACTTGTATACAAACTATTAGGATGAAAGGATCCATTTCTAACATGTTTTTGAATGAATTTGACTTTAATGAACTGTTCATCAATGAGTTGTATTACAAAACAAAGAAACTATACAAGGATTAACAATCTAAAATTAAATACTAACACCAAACAAACATACGTTTAACTTACAACTTTGATTTTGGCTTGGATCTCTCTTAGTTTTCTCCTCGCAAGCACTTGGATATGTGAGCTGACTTGTTTTCTGGTTCTCGTTTTTCCAGTGCGTAGTTTTATATATCGCGCAATCAGTTCATTTCGACCTGTAAAATTTAAAAGCATTTTAAATTACTATTGGATTAATTACATTTTTGGTACGGTACATTTTATTTTACATTTTGAATTATAACTTATAGGGTTAAAAAAGTATTTTTATACCTTAACAAATTTGGTCACAAGAGTGCAAGCGCAATGAAAAATACATCTTCGACCCTGTAAGGTATATCTTTGCCAGGAGCAGGATGTGTTAGTATAAGCATGGCGTTTATCGACTGTCTTTCAGTTTTAAAGCTATCGAGTTCAAAATTTGCACACAACCTTTTCTTTGCACGCAATATATAAGTCAGAACGGTCGGTATCGGTCGACTTTATCCCATAGCATTGTTGTTTTTAGAAGTAAAAGCTAGCGACTTCGTTCAAAATCCATTTTATAAGAAACTGGTCTGATTCTAAAGTTCCTAAAAGGATTAAAAGGATGATTTGTCTCTTACCAATAGAAGCCACCATTTAACTGGCTAACTAGCTATTTCACAAAATAACTGTCAGACTTTTTCATAAAAGCTAAAATTATGAAAATATTTAAATATTAAACACTGCTCGATAATTTATTTAATAGCTGCCAAACATTTTCTCCGCTTCAAGAACGTGTTGGTATGTCCGTGTTTTCTCTGTCCCAAACTTGTACGGAGTTTACCGCCAGGACATCGGAAAGATACGAGGGATATGTGAAAAGTAACTTTTCCAATTATTTTTAGAGTGTACAACATGGTTTCTTAATATATTATCATATTGGAAAGGTCGAATCTTTCTCTATTTTTCAACATAATCACCTTTGTCTGTCAATATATTTTGCCTCTTAATCCAGTTTTGATAGCCCGGCGCGAAGAACTCTTCCGCCAGTCCGTTAAGGAAGTTAATGACAGCTGTTTTCACTTCCTCGTCATTGCTAAATTTCATTCCGCTTAAGTGTTCCTTTAACTGAAAATCAGATCTTCGCGAAGAACTTGATCGACGGCCGTCCGCTTCGCTTTGCGTCGTGAACGGCTGTTCGGCCTTTGCTGAATTTTCAACACCACAAACTGACTTGTTGAGCAGACATGCAGTTTTTTTCATACACTGTAGTCAATTCTCGATGAATGTTCACAGGTTTCATCGATTTCGCATGAAAAAAAACGTATAATAGGGCGGATTTCGCACTTTGCGGCGAGAGCGATCGGAGGATCCATTTCGAATGACTGTCAAGCCGGCACTGAGCGTCGCAGAGACTTGCACAGAGCACGTATAGAGAGTGGGGGGACTAATGTTGCGTAGCACCGCTCCTTGCGAAGCTATCGCAGAGGGAAAATTACTTTTTACATACGCCTCGTACGGTCGCAACTGTTAAGTTCAGTTTCTGATCGGAACGTAGATCTCAGGCAGGCGTTCGAATGGTAATGAAACTATGGTACAAATGTAATACATATTTTGATATGCAGCAAAGATTTTCGTAGAACTTAACCATCTACCATATACTTTGTAAAGCTTTTTGAAAACGTTTTTAAATAGATTAATTTTTTCCCAGTATCAATGGAAATGGAAATTAGAGTCATTGAATTAATTGGTACATAATCTTAAAGTGTCTTAAAGCTGAAGTTCTAACCAAACCATGAATTATTTCTTTTTTATTGTCATTTTGAAATGTATTTCGTTTCATTTTGTTTTTTTAATTTTTACTTTTTTAAATATTTAACGTCAAATTTTTTTAAAAGTTTATTCGTCAATATTTATTTTTTCCTGTTTAAAGTATTTCCCTTGAAATAATACTTGAAGCACTTTTGGACATGAGCTCTTTCCTCGATTCTAACTTAATATCATTAATGTTCGCAGCCAAATCCGGTAAATTCGGTGATTGAGGCAGGGCTTTTTTTGGTCAAAAAATCACGAATAATCACGATTTGGTGTTTTAACAATTTTGATTTTTTTGGGCCATATTGCTTCACGTTGCATACCTTGTAGCATTCATTATTGACTGAACGACCTTTTGGCAGGAACTCATGATCCACCATACCCTTGTAATCAAAGAACACAGGGAGCATTTACTTTGGATTGACGTTAGCGTGCCTTTTTTGGTATTGGCTCAACTGAGATGATTGAGCCTTGGCTTCGACGTCATAAACAATAACCCATGTTTCGTCACCGGGTCAATCAAACCGGATCGTTGTTGATGCCGATCGAAAGCAATACGTCATTTCTTTGCTCAACATTTTGAAATTTGGTTAAAATTGAATAGTATGTCAACATTCTTTTGCAACTTCCCAAACACTGATTGGACGATTTTAAAAAAAATTTCTTTTCACGGTTTCGATGTCATTGCTTCTTAACGTGGTTGCACCTTTGGGTCGCTTAGCGTCATCAATATCTGCCTGTCCTCCGTAAAGCTCTTGTTTTTGAGAAAAAGTGGACCCACCGAATGCAACTGTCAACTTTTCATGTGATTTTAATCAATTTATTCCATTATTAATGCAAAATTTAATAGATATTTTTCTGCACATTGCTTTTAAAAGCCAAATAATCGAACAGCACTCAAAAGCGTGACTAACCTTTTCTGTTGTTAAAAATAAACCACTAGTCCAAATTTGTTTCAAATGCAAGCACATGATAAACATTTGACCTATTATAACAAAAACTAAATATCGATAACAAAATGTACACAACTCGCAAAAAATTGAAATTCCCCTTTCTCTTTGAACACACCTCGAGGTGTGGACTAGTATCACTTTGGACCAGATCTACTAGAAAACGGCTTATTCTGTGTTTATAAAACTTGTTTGATTTTTACACACGACTAGAACTGGTTTCCCGATTGTCAGTTGTTCCTGTTAGGAACATTTTGTTTTCTCAGGGGTCAAAGCGTCAACTTTAAACAAATAAAAAAAAATTTTTGATGTAAAATACCGGTGACAAACACGCATGCAACGCCCAAAACATCTGATATCAATTTTGTGATCAGGCGAAACAGTGGGGAGTTAGCCTAGTGGAGAGCACGTTGCTCTTTGGAGCGCATGGCCCGAGTTCAGCTCCAGGGCGTTTATTAAAATTATTTTTTTTTATTTCTGTTGCTGATATAAGTGTTTTTTATTTATAATATTATAAATATATATTCCATATATATATATATATATATATGTATTTATATATATGTATATATATATATGTATATATATACACATATATATATAAATATACATATTACATATTACCATGGGTAAGCTTTCTTATTTTTCTATATTGTTCTTCCTATATTTATTATTTACAAAATCATTAAATAAAGTTTGAAATATCAAAATTTTATCTTCAGGTTGAACCGCTTTGCGTTTGACCTTGTGTGACCGAAAGTGAGGATTAGTTGTGCTTTCGGCTTTGTTTTTAATACGCATATTATAAAACGCCCTATGTAATTATGTTAATGAATCAATAAGTTATTTTCCCTATGCTAAAAACAAACTTTTTTATGTTCAAAAGCCCTTTTCTTCTTAAAATACACAAAAAATTGCCGGAGCGAGTATAGTACCGGATATCAAATAGTCGAAAAATTCACAAAAGCCTGCTTGTATTCTCCGGCTGCCATTAAAAACAAACAGCCAATGAGTTCCGATTCTATTTGAAAATGCAATCAGCAATTTCTTCTCTTTCAATCAATTATAAATGATCTTCGTAATTTTTTGTGACTTGTGGGAAAACCTTAGTGGGTCCAAAGGGTAAAGGGGTCCAAAGGTTAATTCTACACAGGCACCGCTACAACACTTTGGCCATATTAGAACATCTCGAAAGGTTGATGTTTTATTTGAAAGTGTTGGTGTGATACTACAGGTATTCTGCGCTCAAATCATTGCCCAAATCATCTTCCATGTATTAGAAACAAAAACATAACCCCACTATATCGTTTGAACTTCGCAGCAACACCGAATGCAGTAGTATTACCTACTTAATTTTTGTAATAATCGTAATTAGCCAGTGCTGGATTGTAACAGAAAAAGGAACACAATCCAAAAATTATAAATATACAGCTGTTTCCATTTAATTATTGTTGACCTGTTGTGATCCATGGATCATCGGTGATTGTCTCGAATTGTCTCGAAAGGCAACACTTTTCCATCAGCCATCAATAGATAAATTGGATTTAACGTTGCCCAGGGAGCACGAATATATATATATATATATTTTTTAACATTTCGACTAATATTTGATAAAGATATCAATATCAGGAGCCTGCCTTTTGGAGCCTGCCTCTTAGAGCCTGTAACTGAATTAAGTATTCAGTGAAAAATAACCCTCTTTAACTTGTCCAAATAAAATAAGTTATTAAACGCATCATATGATCGATAGGTTTCGGGAACACGCTGTAGATTTTTGCTAAGTCGCTGTTAAATAATTTCTATGTTTCAATCAGTTGTTGGCAACGTTTTAAAACGTTTTACTTGTTGCCCGGTAGCGGGTTTCAGTTTTGTTTACAATTTTATGATTCTCAGACATCCAGCGATCCGCAGTGGTCGTATATAATGCAACCAAAACGTTATGTTGATGGAAAAACTTTTGCAGTTGTTCCACAATTGGTCTTGGCAAGAAATTTTTGGGAAGACAGATTTTTTTAAATTTCTTTTTAAATAAAGAAATGTCCTGAAAATTTATTTATTGTGATAGGAACATTATTTAATGCTTTGCTCTGTTCTTTTGCTCCGATTTAAGCGGATCTTAAGTTAATAGACTTTTGAAGACAATTGGTAAAAGATATATCGATTATCGGGTATAGTTGACCAATCCTTATAAGAACTTCAAAATCAGAACAAAAACCAAAACTGCGGCATTTCTGAACGTTCCGGTGTATTACAGCTATAAAATGTAGTCGAGAGATGCCGACCGTTCCGACTTATATACTGCATGCAAGGGAAAGAAGTGCAAACTAAGGGACTAGTTTGTGTAGAAAGGAGGAGGCGGACAGACGGGCATGCTTATATCAACTCAGGAGATGTTTCTGATCATTAATATATTTATATACTTTATATAATTCTCTATGCAAGGGTATAAAAAGAACAAACCCTAGGACTTACCATACATTTTACCCTCGTCAGATAAGATAATTTTCCTTCGTCCACATGGAGGATATATGGAAAGGGCTTCTTGAAAGCTCTGCTCAATATCCGGGCTCCATACACCCTCGGCATCAGCGGAGGATAGGTCCTTTTCATCCTGAAAATATACGAGCATAAACAAATTGCTACAGAAGAAGTGCTACAAAGTTATGATAAAAATGTCTAAATCTGTATGCATTTTGTAAACTGTTGATTTATAAAAAACCCTATATATCCTGCTCAGGATGACCTCCCAAGTCGATATAAGCATGTCCGGCTCTTTGGCTGTCTGCCTGTATTTTTACGCAAACGATTTCCTTAGCTTTAAAGCTATCGACTTTCAACTTTCCACACATTCTTCTTTCCGTTGCAACAGCGTAAAAATCGGAAAGGGATCTGTGCTATAATTTTAAAGTTCCGTATTTGTATAATTACAGACTAATTCGCTTAGCTGCCTCGATACATAGCTGCATCGGCAAGATATCTGCATCATTTTTTGTATTTTTACCAAGACTTTCAAAATAGAGTAAAGTTAGCTGCATTTTTAAGATAACTACATCCAAGCAACTACTGTGCAAACTACTCGAGCCAGTTAAGCGAATTATACTGTATTTGTACTAATAGAAACCGCCATTTTAATGCAAAGGTATAAAACTTCGCCTGCGGCTACGTTTAGCTTTTCTACCTTGTTTTTTTCTATAACTGCCGGATCGTTGTTTATAAGAAATTACAAATATGTATGTAAATATGCCTTATCTATTTTATTGTAAAATAAAATATAAAATTAAAATAGGCGATTTTTTAACATGAGTCATAGTAATATCTAACTGTGAAGAAGTTAACGAGGTGACAAGTACGTTCCAACCAAAGCGTGACACAAATGGTTTTATTTCACTGGCGCTAACAATGAGAATAATGACGCTAAACTTGGTCATTCTCCAAAGACAAAGTGTGAAAAGCTTGAAGTCGATAGCTTAAAACTGGGAGACTAGTAGTTTGCGTAGAAACAGAAAAACGTGTAGACGGACATTCTTATATTGATTTAAGAGGTGATCCTGATCAATAATATATTATAGGGTCGGATATATCCGTGTAATTGTTATACAAATTATTAAATATATTTTAGCTTGTTATGCTATACTATCAAATTTTTAATTTAAAAATTTTAATTAAAGAGTGACTTTAAAGAAAAAGATTTTATATAAAGCGTCCCTTACTTAAATAAGTTCAAAGGACTTAGATTGAACAGGTAAAATTACGATTATAATAATTTCCTTTCCTCTGTGTTTTTGAGATAAAATTTATTAAATTCTGTATCACGTGTACAATTTTTCACTCTATTGCTAAACATCAAAACATAAATTTTGTTTTCTATCAAAATATAAGTATAACAGTAAAGATTATTTGGTTTATAGAGAATATATGCTTACATCGCTCATATCACCGACATCAAGATTTTTGCTATCTACCATGCTGCCATTTGTTTCTGCCGATCCAACTGTTCCTGAAGGACCGGCATGGACTGGAGTCCACGGAGATGGTATGGTGCTGGGTCCTACTGAAAATAAAATATGTGATTAAAATATTTTGTTTACAATTGTTGTTTTTTTAGCTTGGTTTTTATAAAACTTAACCAAAAACATATACAATGAGTTCTTACTGATAGCTAGATTAATAAACGTATATTTGACCAACAGTAAGTAAGTAAAATAATGGAGAAACATTATTTTATTTTGATGAGTAGTAGCAAAATAATTTTTTTTGAAAACATTTTGTTCCCTAATCGAAAACATCACTTTAGGTTTCTTATTTCTTAATCGACACGTATGTAAAATTTTTGTAAATTCCGAATAGTACCTCATTAAACAATTTTCGGAAACCTATTACATGGTGGTGATTCGTCAAAAATGAAATTTATTCTGTTCGAAAACATTCGTTTATTAGTTAAACTTAATTGGTTATTTTAATAAAAAAAAAACATTTTTCTAAATAGTTATATATTTAAAAACCTCCAAAAATGATTTAATTTCGAAAAATCGTCTTTAATAAATATTTTTAAAAAGTTTAAATAATTTTCAAAAGCAATAGTTTTAAATTATGTAATACCATATATATAACTTTTTTGACTTTTTTCTAAATTTAAAATAGGCGCTTTACAAAAATTCTGCGTTTTGTCGGAAAACACTAGTTGAAACAGCGTACTAATGATTTATATAAATTCTTTAAAAATGCTTTTGATTTTGGTTTTCAAATATAATCAACCACAAAAATAGTCAGTTGGGGCGGGGCGATTATAGTCTCAAGACAGGCAGACGGACCAACGGATATGGTTGGATACGTTCGGTTGTTGATGCTGATAAAGATTATACAATATCTATATATATTATACATCATAATGTATACATCATAATACCATGTAGCGTATATAAATACAAGAACTTGCATTGCGGCTTAATTAATTTATTAATTATGAGTGTAATTATACTATATTATTTAAGAGTTTCTAAAATTGAAGAAAACACATCAATCACAGAAAGTTTTATGAAGCTGGCCAATGCGGCTTAAAGAAATGCAAAAACATCGATACAAAGAACATTGATGAAAACATTACAACACAGAGCTGAAAATCTTCGCAAAATTTCGAAACCTACGAGGGTGGTCCGATAAGTACTTAGCCTACAAAAGAAAAACAAAAATTTTGGAAAAGTGGTAATTTATTTTTCAACATGGTCCTCTTTTAGAACGATACACTTGACCCAGCGATGCTCCAATTTCTTTAACCCGTCTAAAACGATTCTTGAAGTATGCAAAATGCGCCTCCGGGAGGGAGTAGTTTGGGAGTAGAAACTTGGAACTTTTTTAAAATTATTTATTTGAGGAACCGGTCTGATTCCTAAGTTCCTATAAGGATTGGTCAACAATATCAGATATTTAATGTATCTCTCAATAATAGCAACGGCCATTGCGCCGGAAGGTTGAATGCACATTCTGCAATGAAACATTTTTCATATGTATACTTTATACGTAAGTATAATTATTTCCGTTTTGGGTGAATGAGGTTATATTTTCTGAGGGATTTTTTTAACTTAATTCCCTATTGACTTGAAGTGAGAACCCTAGCCCTCTAAGAATGTCTGTAATTCGATTTTTGATTGACTGACTGATAACAAATTCATACGGATTTTCAGGAACTGCAAACGCGTTTTCTATTTGAAAAATTGAATTCCAAGCTGGTCATATAGTCAACGACATTCAGCTATGTCAAGTTATATGCAAACATTTTAACAATGATGATTTTTGCATCTTACTAGTAGGGGTCGTAGGTTAATTTTTTCAGAGGGTAAGGGAGTACGGAGAAAGTATGAAAACATTGACACGTTTTTGGGAATTTTCCTTGTTTGTGTAATGTAACATTGTTCGAGTATTTTCAAGTAAGTCTTATCCGTGCTTGTTGAATTTTTTTATTTTTCTGTCGGGTTGCCTTGTTACAAGAAAATCTAATCTAATAAAAATAAATCAAATAAAATAAATACAACTATGTATTATTAAATAAATAATAAAATCTAATAAAAAATATGGTTAACATAATGTGTTTAAATATCGTATATACCTGTATAGTAAATGTTTATGCAGTCAAATTTGATAGTTTTTAAAAAAGTTTTAGTCAGTTTTAATCGACTCTTTAATTTGCGCTTTTTTGGCAAAAGAATGCAACATTTATATTTATTGTCTTACAACAAATTTTTTCAAAGGTTTGTTTACCTTAAAAAGTCATATTTATTGGTACACTTTACGGGGGAGAGGACCCGTAGCAGGTATCAAATAGTCGAGAAACTCGATTATAGATGTATCCTTTTGTTTTAATTATTTATAACTTTATTAATTTATTTGATTTATTTGGCCGATTCCGTATAAAATGGATTTAGAAAAAAGTCCAAAAGTTCTCCCAAAAGTACTAGTGCTATGGTATTTCCGATCATTCATTCATATGACAGCTGTATGATATAGTCGTCCGATTCGTTGACCAAGATCGTCATGATAGAGGATTTAAGAAAAATAAAATGTACTACTACAGACGGGCATGCTTAAATGAACTTAGGATATGATCCTGATCATGAATATATTTAAACTTAATAGGGACGGAGATGTCTGCTACGCTGCGTTGCACACTTTTGACATAAATTATATATGTATAAACAAGTGAGAAAAGTTATCTTCGGCTTGCCGAAGATGGTATACCCTTGAAAACAAAAAAGTTTTGCATACAAAGTCTTGTTTTCATATCGGTCGTTTAGCAGCTATATGATATAGTGGTCCGATCCGACCGATTCTTAAACTTGATCTGCGTGCATTAAAAATAATGATCTGGTAAAAATTTCAAAACGCTAGCTTTAAAACTACTGTCTATTTTTTGCATAGAAACAGACGGACATGGCTATATCGACTCGGCTGTTGATGCTGATCAAGAATATATATACTTTGTGGGGTCGGAGATGCTTCCTTTAATGCGTTACATATTTCTGGACAAATTTATAATACCCCTTTTAAGGTTATAAAAACATAATACCCTCTGCAAGTGTATAAAAAATTTTGATTTTGAATATGAATTGAATGATTTTTATATGATAGTGTTAATATGACCGATGACATGATCCCTAAATCATTCCAAATTTAAATACTAAGGAAAGATTGTTTACAAATAAAGAGTTTTTGACATAAAGATATGGAAGGACTAGAAGGGACAGACGGCGGGAATAACTTAACAAACAAGGCTTTGTTTCTGATGGATAGTTATACGATATGCAACACTGTACACTTTATAATATATTAATATGTTAAAACGATAGTCAACAAGAATACAATATCCCTAAAACTTAATGAGTTCGTTTTTCCAAAAAAAAAATGCACAAAAATAATTTGTTTTGCTAAACCTATATGTGCCAACTAACTTACCAGAAAGTGTCTTAAATTCCACAAGGGAATCCAAATGGTTTGAGAACGGCGCCACTTTATAGCTGTTTTTTTAAATACTTCCAGATAAACTTCTAGTAAACAAAAAAAAAATTTAGTTTGATATTCAGTATTTTTATATATTTATAAATGTATTAATGAGCTATGCACATTTTATTTTTACATATTTGCATTCTCAATTAACCAATTATAAAGGTTGTGTGGCGAAAAGAAAAACGATTACACGTATTTTTTTACACGGAACCCCAAAAAAATAGAAACGCGTCTGACTGAGAGAAGCGCGCAGTACGAACTGAAATTCTCTTTTGGATTGTTGGCAACTCACTCCTGCTCCTGCTTCTACTTCTGCTGCCGCTTTAATGTGAGTAATAGGGATGGTTTTGGGTATTTGTAAATATTATGAGTGGATTTAGTGGCACGTATACAGCGCAACTGAGAGAACGGGACGCCATCTAACTTTTAAATAAAGAGAATAGCAATGGAGACTGCGTGGGCGCAGAATAAATACTGCTGGATAAAAACAATTGGAACTAAACATTTTACAGTACATTTTAAAAAATCGTATATTTGCAGAATGCCTCTGAATTACGAATATAATTTCTGATATATCCACTTCGAGCGGGACGCTATCGGAACTAAAAAACAGGGAATCGGCAAGCGTGGAATCAACTATCTGGTGCATACATATGTTGGGCGCGTAGTTTTGGGGGTTGGTGGTTTTAGGGGTGTTTGATATGTTTAATATTATATTAGAAATTTTCTTGGAAGCATTTAGGAAGCAAGTGTTGTAAAAGGGAACGGCATCACTATTGGGATATAGAATGTAAAAATGTTGTCGAAAGCGACTGAGGGAAATTTCTAATTAGATGACGAACCGTACTTGCAGCTGTTCGTGCTCAGGATTGAAATTAATGTGGGAATCGTACGTCTGTCTAAGAAGTGGAATTCCTACGCCCCCTACCCCAGCTAAAAATTAATTAATTTTTTTTTGTAAATTTGGTTATAAATTTCTATAACAGGTACAAATAAATGTGGTATCTTGGAGTTGCCGGACTGGAGCAAGGTTTTTTTTTTTATTTCAGAGTGTTATTTTTAAATCATTGACTTCAGAAAAAGGTAAATAAAAAGATCTCAATAAAAAATTCCCAAATATAAACAAAAAAATACAAATAATCTCTCATACCAGTTACCTAAACTTAAATATAATCCCTTCAATTTAAAATTTTCGACTTACAACTTTTTTCTCGTGTTATCAATATCCATTTTCAATTTTTCCAAAAAAAAATATACACAACAAGAATTTTAGTTTAGTTTTGGAAATATAAAATAGATGTTAAAAAAGTAACAACCTTCTACTGCTAAAAACACGAAAGTTATGGTATTTTCGATCGTTCAGTTTTAGGGCATATGGCAGCTAATGTAGTCGTCTGATCCGTGTGAGTTTTTCTTCCTGGAAACAAATTCTTATCAAAGAGACTGAGCTAATTTTAAGTGCCGCAAAAATATTTTCTTTCCGCTTCTTATATTGGTAATTTCAGTAAAAATCAGTCATAACCAAAGCCGGTTTTTCTGTTTTTTCAAAGCTCAGATATTTTAGAATGAAATAAAATAATACTGGTGACGAACGCTGCGCCCAAAATATCTGAAAAACATACTATTTGTACATTTTTGGCGAATAAAAAATTGTAATAATTTTTTTCGCCCCCTTTTACATTTATGTTTTTCTTGCACGGGAATAAACTTCTATGAGGATCTGAGCCCATCTAGAAAATTTAAAACGGATCAAGCAACTATAACTTATAGGCTTCTATATAGTTTCAAATTTGTAGTGAATTTTAACTTTCTATCAGCGAAATCTTGAAAGTAACAGCATTTTTGATCGTCTAGTTATATGGCAGCTATAGGATAAAGTAAACCGATGTCTGACGTTCCAACTTATATACTGCGTGCGAAACAAAATGTGTGACACAAGTTTGCGTAGACACAGGCGACAGACCGACAGACATTTTTATATCGACTAAGGAGGTAATCCTAATCAAGATATTCCTTCACTGCGTTGCCAAAATTAATAACACCTACAATGGTTTACAAATTCATTAAAAATTTACAAATTCATTAAAATCAGTGAATTTTAAGAATGTTTGTATATGCCCTTTCTTTTATTTATTTCTATTTATTTTTCTGCTTGAATACACTTTTCTTGCAAACGCCTAGGAGAAGAACGAGAATTAAGGTTAATTCAAGCAACTAATTATTTGAAAACCTGATAGGGGGTGAAGGAAAGAGCACCGGCTATGAAATAGTGAAATAGTCGAGAAATTCGACTAGCCGTTCTTTCTCGTTTTTTTCTGATTGCTTCGATATACTTCGGTAGGTCGACCGTTTGAAATGGCGCTCGTAGAATATTTTTTTAATTTCCTATTTTTACAAATTTTTTAAAGTTAAAATTAAATTTTACAGAAAAACTCAAGCAAATATTTCCTAAAAATTTAGATTTTTTTCATTTAAATTATTTTTAAATTCAAATTATTCAATTACGCCAGACTATGAACTTTATTTTAATAAATCAAAGGGACAGCAATCGTGATGTACCAATATACTAATACTTATTTTTCTCAGATAAAGAGGGACCTGCGGTGCTCATATCTGTGACACACTTAAAAAAATTTTCTCTTTTTTTTATTTAGTTTAAGGCCCTAAAGGTTTAACACTAACACAACATCCAGTGCACAGACGCAGTCTATAAAAATACTGTCCCTATGCGATATATCGATAATCATTTTTCAGCGTGCCCATAAATTTATCCATATACAATTTAAATATTAACTGCCGTTTCAAGTAAATGTTTGATTCCATTTAGATATGTTCGAAAGTTATGGTTTTAAGAACCATTATATGGAAAAAAAAATTCTTATTTTTCTGATGGCGCTGGGTCAAAGTTCGTAAATAGAGAACCAGCTGTTTAAAATGGACGCAGTGGCACTATTTGGGAACTTGCTTGCGAAATTTGTTGGAGAATGCATTAAAAACAAAGTAAAAATAAAATTAAATAATCACTTCTTAATTGGAAACATTTTTTTTCATTTTTTAATAACCACAAAATTCATTGTTCGCCAAAAAAAAAAAAGATTTTGAAAAAATAAATTTTTTAACATTATATTTCCTTCTTTGTAAAAATAATTAATATTCACTGTTAATAATAACCACAATATTGAATATTAACCGTGTTGAAGGCCTTTCGCTACTGCTACACACTTTACTAGCAAAATAACAGAATTACTTGTTAGTATTATATAAATAAATAAATGAAAAGTATAAAACTTGAGATTTTAACTTATTCGGTCATGTTTGAAATCGGCGAGCCGTCCTTAGTACGGTAGTCTGAGGTAAGTAAAAATAATATAGAATATAAGTCAATAAAACTTTAAATCCAGCGCAATAGCATTACTTGTTTTTGTTTTACATATAAAAAATTTATACAACAAAATTAAAGAAAAAATAGTTTTTTAAATCCAAAACATTTTCGTACCGCGCATTTCATGTTGTGCACCTACTCATGATTTCTTTTCTTACGATTAAAAACTATATATTGTTTATAGTTCAGTTCTTAAATTTAATCTAAAATTAAAATTATTAAAATTAAAATCCAAAAATCAAAGTATACTTTATTAAAGATATACAAAAATATAATATTTTTACCTGTAAATATTTAAACTTCAGGGGCAATTGAATCTGTGAATGTCAACAAAATGAGAAATATAAAAGAAAAAATACGTTTAAAATAGGAAAAAAATTAAAATATACAAAAATAAAGAAAATTATGTTGGATAATAATGAATAAAAAGAATTATAACTTAAAAATATAAAAAAAGGAGGGTAACAGGTACTCCTCGGAAGTTGTTGAGGTTATCAGAGCTTTGCAGTAATTTTTGTGCACTTTCCAGGTATTCCCGAAATAGCGTCATTTAGGCAACCGGTTGAAATAAAAAAAGTTCTTAAAAAATAGTCCAATTTTGAAAAATTTATGAATATTGACCATGAAAGCTGTTTAGCATCAAGTTTTTGAAAAGTTGTTTAGAATGGGTGTTAAAGAATAATTTTCGGGAATGGTTGGGACCTGGAAACATAGAATCTGTATTGGAATTACACGATTCTACATGCCAAAAATCAAGCCTTTATTCTTAATAGTCCATAGAATCCCCGTGTTCATACAATCAAAAAAACTCAACTTGACTGTTGATGCTGATCAGGAAAAAATACTTAATGGAGTCGGAAACATTTATTTTTCCCTTTTACTTACATTTTCACAATAATAATATACCCTTGTTCTAGTGGAGCACCAGAGCTAAATTTATTCTCATAGATGATCTTCCGGTAGTTCTAAAACACTACTGAACAGGCCATTAAGAATTTCTAAAGTGGAATTTGAAGACTGATAGTGAGGGGCTGTAAATCATATTACAAAACAGTAAAAAAAAATACATTGTTTACATATATGTATGCATACATATACGTATGTAGTATTTATAAACATAATGGCACATATTTTTGTGTCGTGTATGGATTTCTGCAGTTTTGTAGAAGTTAACGCTTTTAACAGAGGAATTACTTATAAATACAATACAAAAACAAAATTCCATTTCGCCCAATTACTTTAATAAATCAAAAAGACATTTAAGTAAAAACAACAAAATTTAAGCACAATGTACGGTTTTGTCTATACACACATAATACATACATATATACACTAAGTTAAGTATGTACATACACACACAAAGTCCATGTCTATGTTGATTCCAACAGTGATGCCCAAACAAAATTGCAAACTTTACAACCTTAAACATACAAGTTCATGTATTTACTTTTCTGCGTCGCATAACTCAAAATAAAAAGTTCGTAACAGATTCGATTACAGGTATGTAATGGTAATGCTAGGCGTTGCTTCGCATTAAATCGTATGAATGTATAAGTTTGTATACATAAACATTGTGTGTATGTAATAAAGACTCGTCTAGTTGGTTCTGTTTTCGTATTGCCACAAACTATCAGAGAGTTTTGCATTTAACTGATTATTGCTAAGCCACAATTTTATAAAATTCAATTGAATATTTAAAATTGTAAAAAACATATACATATATTTTTTAAAGAAATACAAATTTGGAATACGTTAAATGCGACCATGTCTTTTAGTTAACCAGTGTTGAACAGTGTCAAATTCACAAAAATTGTATGTGCGTATGAATAAATATCGACTTGCATATGTACATATGTTAAAATAATCGTATATATGTCGATATAAATGTGTATGTATGTATCTTTCTTGTGCACTTATATTAACAATTGCTTTCTGGTTGATATTTTGCCATTCGATTTTACTTTGATTCTTTTTTCTGCAGTTTTCTGGAATTCCATGGTTTTTTATTTAGCTAATATTCTATAGCCTGTTTTTTCCTGTACATAGTTGTAAGTTTGGCTGTACCCATATGTTTGTATACACACACATTATAAATGCATACATATGAACATTTTCGCGATCATTAAAATTCACCCCAAAAATGTTAGGAAAAAATTTAATATGTGCCAAAAAGCAACGATCACATTAATTTCATATGTACATTTGTATGTAGCAAAAGTTTAAATCATTAAAGGATATATGTATGTATTTACATAGATACACAAAACGCAAAGGCACAGCAGAAAAAAGTTTAAAAAAACATCACTGCCTAAATATTCTTAGTCACATACACAAAAACACTCACGAAGCGCACCGATTATTATAAAAGGTGGAGAAGAACTCAAGCGACGATGAAAACGAGGAAAAACCGCGGAAACAGAGCAAATCAACGCGCGGAAGCGAGAGAAACTCATCGACTGAATCAGAAATCAATCCAAAGAATGACATTAGTAGTTGTTGGCACTGGTGTGGTGAATAAGACTAGTCTCTGTTTTTGCCTCTGTTTTCTTGATTGGTGAATCTGGTTGTTGTATGTATTTGCGTAAGCGAGACTATGACCACGATCTGATCATACATATATATGTTCACATATGTATGTATATATAAATATAAATATATATAAACACATGTATATTTTTTTAAACATATATGTATATTTAAATATATATGTACATACATACATACATGCATAAGACATTGTGTGACTAATGACGCTAAGGCAGCTGCCTCTCACTAAAATTTTGCGCTAACCAATAAATAGAAAAAAACTATGACAGAAACGAGAATGGAAATTTGACTAGTCTCGGCGATTTTTATATGTACATACGTACTTATGTACAAACCTAAAGATAAATTTTAAAATAAAAATAACGGCAAAAGAAATCAAAAATATATATGTATATGTATATGTATATGTATATGTATATGTATATGTATATGTATATGTATATGTATATGTATATGTATATGTATATGTATATGTATATGTATATGTATATGTATATGTATATGTATATGTATATGTATATGTATATGTATATGTATATGTATATGTATATGTATATGTATATGTATATGTATATGTATATGTATATGTATATGTATATGTATATGTATATGTATATGTATATGTATATGTATATGTATATGTATATGTATATGTATATGTATATGTATATGTATATGTATATGTATATGTATATATGTATATGTATATGTATATGTATATGTATATGTATATGTATATGTATATGTATATGTATATGTATATGTATATGTATATGTATATGTATATGTATATGTATATGTATATGTATATGTATATGTATATGTATATGTATATGTATATGTATATGTATATGTATATGTATATGTATATGTATATGTATATGTATATGTATATGTATATGTATATGTATATGTATATGTATATGTATATGTATATGTATATGTAT
Organism: Drosophila merina; assembly: GCA_035047645.1. Taxonomy (NCBI): domain Eukaryota; kingdom Metazoa; phylum Arthropoda; class Insecta; order Diptera; family Drosophilidae; genus Drosophila; species Drosophila merina. The sequence continues at coordinate 786,713 of JAWNPH010000007.1, read as the reverse complement.
ATGTATATGTATATGTATATGTATATGTATATGTATATGTATATGTATATGTATATGTATATGTATATGTATATGTATATGTATATGTATATGTATATGTATATGTATATGTATATGTATATGTATATGTATATGTATATGTATATGTATATGTATATGTATATGTATATGTATATGTATATGTATATGTATATGTATATGTATATGTATATGTATATGTATATGTATGTAAGATTGTTTATTATTATTGTTTATTATTATTTTAATTCTAAATGCGGTAATTATAGAAAGTATTCTTAGTTTGCGACCGAACGACTGCTGCTGAGTACTCGACTGACTGCAACGCTGACTTCTACTCGACTCCACTGCTGCCTTGCGATCGTTCCTTCGATGACTGATTGTCGATAACTTCGATTACCGACAATCATGTTGCTGCTCAACAGCGCTGCCAACCGGGTTGCTGCCAGCATTCAGCCTTACTCCATGTTACATTCGGCCCTCCTGATCATCATCATCCGACCCGGATGACAATAGGTCTGCATTTTCGGCTATGTACTTCCACAACTTCATGTTGTCACAGCTGGTGGATGTGACATTGGGTCCTTCGACGTTTGCTGCTCTTTTAACGTCATATCTGCCATTGTCTTTGACTCCTGTGACTTCGTATGGACCTAAATACCCGCTTGCCATCTTGCGGCCAGCTACAAATTGGGTCCTTTTAATTGCAACCAGATCACCTGCTTTGTATTTGTATTCAGCTCGGCGCTTTTTGTCATAATTGCGCTTGTAGTCCTTCTGCGCCTGCTCGATGTTGCGTTTTACCAGCTGTCTCATCTCATAGCGGTCCTCGTTGAATTGACAGACCACTTCTTCTTGGAGCAGTTCCAGTAACCGATCCTCAGCTCGGGTGTACATCTTGGTGCCAAACATGACCTCAAATGGTGACAGCTTCAGTGATGAATGCACGTGACAGTTGATCGCCTTTTGTACCTCAGGCACATATTTGTACCAATTCGACGGTTCGTCTGAAGACAGCTTTGATATTATTGCCAAAATTAAACGATTTACTCGTTCTATCGGGGAATTCTTAAAGCCAAAGGGCGCTTTGTTAAACTCGAATAAGCCTTCTCGGGTAACAAATGCTGTGTACGGCTTGCTGGCTTCTTCTACGGCCACATGAAAAAATCCGTTCTGTAAGTCTATGGTTGTAAACCATTTGGCACTCTGCAGTTTTTCAAGCACCTCCTCCATTATTGGTACCGGAAAACAATCCATCAGAACCATGGTGTTAAATTTTCTATAGTCCACGCAAACGCGTAGGGTACCATCCTTTTTCTTGACAACGACTATGCGACTGGCAACATTTGATGTAGATTTACGGACGATTGACTGCTCGACCCATTCCTCTACCTGCTTCTTTACAGCTATAGCTTCTTCTTCAGATAGTCGGGTGTGCGCATGGCGAAAGGGTTTAATCACGCCATCAGGAATAATTTTGAGTTCCACTGGACATTGCTTTATCTGCTTGGGTGGTGTTTCGTATGTTCTCTCTATCATGCGTTCAACGTCTTCTCGGTATTGTGGTTCAACTGTAAAAGAAGATTCTTCACAATTATTAAACATTTGGGAATATTCAACCGCTTGTTTTTTATCTGCTTCCAGGTCAAGAAAAGTATAGCCTTCTGCACTACAGATAAGACGAAACATGCTGATAAAATCGTGTCCCACTATTCCATCGCAACTGAATTTAGAATCGTGGACGACTAAAACGTTGTGGCTTGCTTCCACCTGGTCGGTCTTGATTAATGCTCTGAAGCATCCAATCGGCTGTGTTGAGGCATTTCCCAAACCTCGCAATACTGTTGCAGTGCGGTTTAAATCAACATCTTTCATCTTCTTGAATATAGCTTCTTTAATTATGGTCACATCTGATCCTGTGTCCACCAGACAGTTGATGATAATCCCATTTATGATTACTGGCTTTGTTCGTGCACTATCAACGTGAATGCGCATGCTGTTTGCTTTTTTCGGACACTTGCTTGAGATATGGCCCTCTTGATTACAGCTTAAACATTTGGTAGGAAGTGTACAATCCTTTCGTTTGTGTTCCCTCGAACCACAGTTGAAGCAGTGATCTGCTTTTACACCTTGTGTAATTTGCTTTGGTTTTGGTTGAATATTCGGCTTGTCAACAATATTCAGACTCGTAGATTTCGAATTCTTGCTTTAATTCCTTAAGAGTTTTACAACGGAGCATAGCACCCTTATACTCATTTTTAATGTCGAGGCCGTTTACGATATGAGTTATCAAAGCAACTGTTTCAACTTCACCTAAGGCTGCTATTTTCTTCATTTGTAACAAATAGTCGTGTAGAGTTTCCTCCCTCTTCTTCTTCCTGTCTTGCAACTTTTTGTGAATAACGGCGCTATTATAGCTGCCTGAAAATTCTTCAATTAGTAACTCTTTGAGTTCAGTGTATCCACTGACACATTCAGATTCTAAGAACTAATGAAATAAAAATACAGCCACTAGAAACTACTCACTATCACAACATATTAGGACTATTAAAAGATAAATCGACCAAATACTACACCTTCAGACCAAAAGACCAGAGGGGATTTAAGGTAATCCTTCGTAACGTCCATCATGCTACAGACAAAGACGATATTATAAATCAACTAGCCCAGCAAGGACATGAAGTTATAAATTTACACAACATCCAGCGCTACGACACCAAACAACCATTGCCTCTATTCTCTATTGAACTCAAAATGAAAGAAAATAATAAAGACATCTATAAAATTGAGCACCTTCTTCATTGCAAAGTAATTTTTGAGCCACCGCGACCAAAGCGAACACTTCCCCAATGTACAAACTGCCAAAAATATGGACATACCAAAAATTACTGCACCAAAGACCCAACTTGTGTAAAATGCGCTGGAAAACACAGCTCATCATCCTGCACTATTAATACAAGATCGGACCGAACAAGTATTAAATGTGCACTATGCAGTGAAAACCACACTGCAAACTATAAAGGTTGTATGGTGTACAAAGCACTACAAATCCAAAAATACCCAACTCTCCGGAAAAAAGAAATACCGGCAACAGAAACAAATAATCAAACGACACAATACAGTACAACAAATAACGTAGAAAGCTTAAAGACACCAGAAATATCCTATGCCGAAGTCTTAAATAGAAACCAAGTAACTAGCCATCAAACCAACTCAGCAATCCAAACTGCCAGCGTACCTAATATACAGCCTGCTCCAACGCAACTAAGCCAAACCGCACAAAATGATTTTGACGAACTAAAACAATTGATGAAACAATTAATAGCCCAAATGGCAAATATGCTGAACATAATCACGATTCTAGCATCTAAACTTGACAAATAAACACCTAACAATCGCCATCTGGAATGCTAACGGACTTTCACGCCATATACTTGATTTAAAAACTTTCCTAAATGAAAAACTAATTGACGTCATGCTCATTTCCGAAACGCACTCAACTGACAAAACATATATAAACATACCAAACTATAATATATTCTCTACTAATCACCCGGACGGTAAGGCCCATGGTGGTACTGCAGTAATAATTAAAAAAAGCATAAAGTGCATAGAGCTTAATGGATTCAAAAAGGACTACATACAGGCTACTACCATATCGACCTCAGACACAACGGGTCCAATAAATATATCTGCAGTTTATTGCCCACCTAAATTTAACAACACAAAAGACCAATACCTCGATTTTCTAAAATCACTGGGAAATCGGTATCTGGCAGGAGGTGACTATAATGCCAAACACATAACATGGGGGTCCAGACTTACCACTGCAAAGGGAAGACAACTGTATGACGCAATAAGAAGCAATAATAGCCATGCCCTAAGCACAGGCGAGCCGACTTATTGGCCAACTGACACAAACAAGCTACCGGACTTAATTGACTTCTGTATTACAAAAAATATAAATTGCGATAACCTAACAATAAAATCATGCCTAGACCTCTCCTCCGACCACTCCCCCAATATTAATTACACTACATGGTGGAGTAGAAGAAAACAACAATGACCCCCTTTATTTAACCACAAAACAAACTGGAATATGTTTCGCGAGATTTTGGAACAGAACATGGAAATAAATATCTCTCTAAAGACAAACAACGAACTGGACTCCGCAATAGCATATTTAAATGACAACATCATAAACGCAGCAACGCAATCGACACCATCTATAAAAATGACTACATCAAAGAAAACTCCCGCCTTTATTAAAGAAAAAATCAGACAAAAGCGCAACCTTAGGAAAGATATGGCAAAGGACTAGGCATCCAGAAGATAAACACAAACTTAATAAAGCAACAGACGAACTCAAAGAGAATTCTCAGGGCAGACAAAGATAACCGGCTACAATACTACCTTAGCAACCTCGGAACCTCCTTATCGACAAATTATTCTCTGTGGAAAGCGACCAAAAAATTGACGAACTCAACTATACACAAGCCGCCTATAAAAAGAAACAATAACACATGGGCGAGATCAAACAAAGAAAAAGCAGACACTCTGGCTGAACACTTTAAAACATCATTTACAAATGACATGGACAACGGCAACGCTGAGCTTCCAACACAAATCACCAACCCAAATTGTGCAATTAAAACTATAACAAAGGCAGAAATTAAATCGCACATAAAACAAATTAAAAACAAGAAAGCCCCCGGATATGACTTAATCGGAGGAAAAATCCTGAAAGAACTACCAGACGCTATAATCATCTATATTAGAAACCTGTTTAACGGAATCCTGCGACTACAATACTTTCCCATAACTTGGAAGATAGGCCAAATTAAAGCAATTCCGAAACCGAATAAAAACGCCAATACTGCAAGTTCGTACAGACCAATCACGCTATTACCTGTCCTCTCAAAAGTATTCGAAAGAAGTCCTATTAAATAAAATCGAGCCAACCCTAAAACAGAAAAATATAATACCTCCTCACCAATTCGGCTTCCGGAAGCAGCACTCGACTGTCCAACAGGTCCATCGAGTAATTAATAAAATAACAACAGATTTTGACGAAAAGAAGTTTTGCTATGCCGTGTACTTGGACATTGCTAAAGCATTTGACAAAGTATGGCACAAGGACTGCTGCATAAGCTAAGAAACATACTACCAGACAACCTGTATACCATCCTACATAGCTATATAACGGACAGATATTTCTATATCAAATATGACAATGAATGCTCAGATATTATGCCAGTGTCAGCGGGTGTTCCCCAAGGTAGTGTGCTTGGGCCCATCTTATACTTGATCTACACCTCCGATATTCCAGAGCCAACTATCCCTGGAACAATGATTGCTACGTTTGCAGATGATACTGTATTAATGTCGTCAAGCGCGTGTGAAAAAACAGCTGCAAGTACGCTACAACAAATCATGACACAAACAGTATCCTGGTTTAAGAGATGGGGCATCGAAATAAATAAAGACAAAACTCAACAAGTAATATACACAAAACGACAACCCAAAAACTTCGCAATTAAAATTAACAACAATCAAATATTGTTACGCCCATATGCCAAGTACCTTGGACTAACTATCGACGCAAAACTGACATGGAAGCAGCACATCCTAAATAAACGAAATGAAATAAAAAACAAATTTCGACAACTTAACTGGCTAATAGGAAAACACTCTAAACTAAAACTACATTACAAAATTTCAATATTCAAGAGCGATAATAAAACCAATATGGACGTACGGCATAGAAATCTGGGGAACTGCCAGTAAATCCCACTTACAGCTAATTCAGCGAACGCAATCGAATAGAGACAGTCAACGAAACTATTAAAAAAAGCAGCAAAAAACACACAAATCAACTACTTAACCACCAAAACCCAAACCTGAGACAAATACCGATGAGAGAGCTGGGACCGAGAAGACTAAAACGTAAAACTCCAACGGAATTAAATTATTAGTAAAATATTAAAACATTAGCGTATTAGTAAAATATTAAAATATTAAAATATTAGCATACCCTTGCAATGGGAAGGGCCGCTACCTTTTTTCCTTTCTTCAACCATTACTCATTGTTATTCTTTATAAAAAAACAGAATGTAATTTAAAGGAAATTAATAAAAAAAAAAAAAAAAAAAAAAAAATTCTGAAAAGTTCTTCTGATCCAATCATCTTACTTCTGGCTTGAACATATTTTTGTTTCTCCGAAAGTTCATATGCCTCGGCATTTTTTTCAAAAATTTCAAACCATTTTTTAATAGGAATTGATTTGCCATCACAGTCACTTACAACTTTTTCAAATTTTTCTGCAGCGATAATTACTTGCCCCTCTTGTCTAGATTTTGCCAACATGCTCTGGGTTAGAGTATTCATCATTTGTTCAAATTTCTCTTCGACTTTAGCACTAGCGTCTTCATTCTGCTTCTTTACCTCTGCTTCTCCTACAAGCGCCAACTTTTGATCTTCTTCGTTCATTTTTTCTTTTCTGCTTTCGTCCTCGCTTTCGTTCTCTAGAATTGCTTGTATTTGGTCGGTGTTAAGTTTTTTATTTGTAGGTGGTGTACGTGTGAGCATTCCGCGACAAGGCACTAACACCAGCAAACAACGACAATGTTCTAACGGCGCGACGGTAGTCGATTTTGCGGACGGCGCCACCGGTTAAAAGACAAATTTTGATTTTCGTTAGAAACGAATTTCACCACCTTTGCAATTTAATTGTTTTAAATTCCACAACAGCAAAACGACTTGAGTCTGTATGAGTTCAACCAGCATTCAGCCTTACTCCATGTTACATGTATATGTATATGTATATGTATATGTATATGTATATGTATATGTATATGTATATGTATATGTATATGTATATGTATATGTATATGTATATGTATATGTATATGTATATGTATATGTATATGTATATGTATATGTATATGTATATGTATATGTATATGTATATGTATATGTATATGTATATGTATATGTATATGTATATGTATATGTATATGTATATGTATATGTATATGTATATGTATATGTATATGTATATGTATATGTATATGTATATGTATATGTATATGTATATGTATATGTATATGTATATGTATATGTATATGTATATGTATATGTATATGTATATGTATATGTATATGTATATGTATATGTATATGTATATGTATATGTATATGTATATGTATATGTATATGTATATGTATATGTATATGTATATGTATATGTATATGTATATGTATATGTATATGTATATGTATATGTATATGTATATGTATATGTATATGTATATGTATATGTATATGTATATGTATATGTATATGTATATGTATATGTATATGTATATGTATATGTATATGTATATGTATATGTATATGTATATGTATATGTATATAAGTATATGTATATGTATATGTATATGTATATGTATATGTATATGTATATGTATATGTATATGTATATGTATATGTATATGTATATGTATATTATATATATGTATATTATATGTATATGTATATGTATATTATATTATATGTATATGTATATGTATATGTATATGTATTGTATATGTATATTATATGTATATTATATTATATTATATTATATTATATTATATTATATTATTATATTATTATATATATTATTATATTTTTATTTTTTATATTATATTTATTATTATATTTTTATATTATATTATATTATATTATATTATTTATATTATTTTTATTTTTTATTATTTATTTATTTTTTTTATTTTTTATTTTTTATATTATTTATTTATTTATTTATTTATTTTTTATTTATTTATTTTTTATTTTTTTTTATTTATTTATTTATTTATATTATATGTATATGTATATGTATTTATATGTATATGTATATATGTATATTTTTATATTATATGTATTGTATATGTATTGTATATGTATATGTATATTATATGTATATGTATATTATATTATATTATTTATATGTATATTATATTATATTATATGTATATGTATATTATTGTATTTATTTATATGTATTGTATATGTATTTATTTATTGTATTGTATGTTATGTATTGTATATGTATTGTATATGTATTTATATGTATTTATTTTTTTTTTTTATTATTGTTTTATATGTATTTTATATTTTTTATTTTATTATATGTATTTATATGTATATTATATGTATATTATATGTATATTATTTATTTTATTATATTATATTATATGTATATTATTTTTGTATTTTATTTTTTATATTATTGTATATGTATATGTATATGTATATTATTGTTTATATTATATGTATATTTGTATTTTGTATTTATTGTATTGTATATTATATTATATTATATGTATTTTATTATTTATTATTTTTTTTTTTATTATTTTATTATTTATTGTATTATAATATTAATATATATTTATTTTTATTATTATATATTTTATTATTTTTTTTATTATATTTATATTATTTTTATTTATTTATTTATTTTTATTTATATTATATTATTTATGTATTTTATTATATTATTTATATTATTTATTTATTTTTTTATATTGTATTTATTATTATTTTTTTTATATTTTTTATTTTTTAGTATATATTATTTTATTATATTATTTATTATTTATTTTATATTATTTATATTATATTATATTATATTATTTATATTTTTATATTATATTATATTATTGTTATTATTTATATTATTTATATTATTTATATTATATTATATTGTATTTATTATATATTTATTTTTTATGTATTTTTTTATATTATTTTTTATTATATTATATGTATTGTATTATATTTATGTATATTATATTATATTATATTATTGTATATTATATTATATTATTTATATTATTTATATGTATATATTATTTTTTTTTTTTTATTATATGTATATTATTTATTGTATATTATATTATATTATATGTATATTATTGTATATTATATTATATTATATTATATTATATGTATATTATATTATATTATATTATATTATTTATTTATATTATTTATATTATATTATATGTATTTATATTATATTATATTATATTATATTATATTATATTATATTATATTATATTATGTTTATATTATATTATATTTATTATATGTATTTATTTATATTATATTATTGTATATTATATTATATTTTTATTATATTATATGT